>JANHZT010003186.1:106412-117101 GCA_032468215.1 Stegonotus admiraltiensis
AAAATTAATTAATTAATTAATTAATTAATTAATTAAATAAATAAATAAATAAATAAATAAATAAATAAATAAATAAAGCTGCTTTAGTGATTTGTTAAAAATCTATGTTTCATTCAAGGCCCCATGCATTGCAAAACACCTTGTTCAGATGCTTTGCACAACCTTGCTACTTAATAGATCTGGTATCTATTTAATTCAGTCCTTGGGTAATACAATTATTTCATGATTTTGTAAGAGTGGCTCTTAATATTCTCATCAAGCTGTTTTAAGTGTTCTTCATATTTTTATTCACTAATTTGTAATAGTAGATATCCATACAGGTGTAATTGATCGTATACTAATTAGTGAGCAGTGGATGAATGAAAATTTCAGGATTCACAAATAATGGGTACTGATGGATTTAATAAGCCACGGTGGAAACCGTGAAACTGTTATGAAAGTAAGGGAAATAAGAAATACATAGTTTGGTCCTTATTGTTTGTTGCCTCAGTCAGAAGAAAACATTTTTGTGTGTGTGTCAAAGTTTCACTTTGATGGCTCTGAGGAAGTGTTTTGAACATAAATATTTCAAGCATCCTATCTGTGTGGGTCATGCATTGCATGAATGTATTGTGCTCAATCTCTTATTCATAGTATGGGTTCTGTACATCAGTTAAAGTCAAATCTGCATATATTTTGCAGTACATCTTTCTCTCATTTCTGTTTTTAACTGCCTGGTTCTGTTCCATTTATGGAATAGTTCCAACATTACTAAGCCTTGTTCTTATATAGAAACTATTTTTTTCAGGCGGATGGTGGAGTTGAGTGCCTTGTAGAAATCCGTAGTATAGTCTCTGAGTCTGATGTCTCTTCATTTGAGATCCAGCATAGTGGGTTTATGAAGCAGTTGCTGCTTTACTTGACGTCAAAGGGTGAAAAAGATGCTGTAAGCAGAGATGTCAGATTGAAAAGGTTCCTTCATGTATTTTTCTCTTCTCCTGTAAGTATTCATGTATTGTTCAGTATTATAGGGGTCTTTTCATTCCAGTATACATTATCTACTACTCTGTAATAAATCTTTTGAATATATTAAAGACATTTCTGCCAGATAAATATGCTGGTTATTTTATCCCAGTAAATGTTTGATAGCCAAATTATGAAATATGGTTTGATGCCAACCTCATACAAAGAAAAATACCTGAGTTTTCTATTTGATATGTAAATTCTTCAGTTTAATGATCGAGACAGTTAACAAATTAAATAAAATACAATTATACTGCTCTTGGTGAACTATAGTCTATCAAGTTGTACTGTCTTGAACATTTGTAATATAGCTTATAATAATACTGTATTGTTTAATTTCAGTTCCTCATTAAGAGCTATATGAATTCAGTGGTCCCTTTCAAATATATAATTATGTTCCATTTCTGTTTGTCCATTTGGATTATCTAGATGTTGACTTGTCCAAGCTTTGTGATTTTTACATAATGGGAAAATTTTTTAACTTTTACAGCTTCCTGGAGAAGAACCCCTCGGAAGATTAGAACCTTTAGAAAATGCACCTTTGTTAGCATTGGTCCATAAAATGAATAATTGTCTTAGTCAGATGGAGCAATTTCCAGTTAAAGTCCATGACTTTCCAAGTGGAAATGGAACAGGGAGCAGGTAAGGATTAATGCTCAGGTAAATGTATTTGTATTCCTTGTAGCATGCTCCTTGTATTATGAATCCTGCAATGGGAAAATTATTTGCTATATGGTGTTTATTGTTTCTTTTCTTTAAATACTAAACAGGTATTTCCAAATTAGTGGAAAATCTTAAATTGTTCTGTGTAGAAGTTGCAAGAATATAATATTTATAAAACTCCAGCTTCCTAATCTGGCATGATGCATGAACTTCAGTTGTCGGAATATGATTTGCCCATTTCATCTACCCACACTTCACACTTTGGCCTCTAAAATAGTCTTCCTCAACCTACTGAAAAAGTGGTTAAGTCTATGTGTATCCATATAAGAGAGAAGGAAAAGAATAGATTTTCATAATCTATGTTAATCTGCGGTAAATTGTTTTCCAGAAAAATTTTACTATGAGGCTAAATGCATTATCATTATTGTAATTTCAGGTTGCATTGTACCTCCAGTATTTTAATCAAGGCATGTTCTGATTGTTTAATTTTCTTAGGTGTTCATGTTCATTAACTACTAGAGATTGTACTTTGTATTTAGAGAAAACAACTGGTTTGAATTTGGTTCAAGTAGATTAGATCAATAATATTATTACATGTTGTAGGTCTTCTTTTGATATTCTGAGAACAAACCTGTTTGCTCCTGGTTGTTTCCCAGTTATTATCCATGGTTTGAATCATTCCTTTGTGGAATAATTGCAAAGGTATTATCCCTAAAGGTGTCTCTGGTTCTTCATGTGTGGTCTCTGTGCATTACTTATGTGGGCTTTGTGAATGTTCTATTGCTGAAGAAAATTTTCCTGGGAAACTATTCTAGTATTGGCATGCATGGAAACAGTCTCTTCCTCTTTGTTCCTTTTCTGCCATTTAGCAGTTGGTTAATTGTTGAGGATATTCCTTTTTTATTTAATTGCCTCTATAGCTAAGAAATTCACTCATTGATTTTGTTTTCAAAGGCAGGGTACCATACAATTTATTGGCTTCTTAATCGGTAGCTTTAGCCTGTTGAAATCCAGTTTGTAGTTTGTGGATTAATGTAATCAAGCTTAATACATTAGTACAATAGCTCTTGGGTCTCACAGCACTGGTTTTATTCTCCACTGTGGGTTTGCCCCAGAAATATTTTATCCAAATGTGATTTTCAGGACAAGTTTCAGTAGTTTATCAATCCCTCTTCATTCCACAATATAGTTCTCAGACGCAATTGTTCTGTTACCTTCAATATTCACTGGAGAGACTGAAAAGCCTTACTGCAGGTTTCTGTCCATTTTTGTACATTTTTGTTCTGCCCTAATTCTGAATGAATTAGGAATTATGCATTCACGCCACATAGGCCCTTTCAATGTCAACAGTGTTTTGCAACGGTATATTTCTGTCAGATACCTACAAAGAAGCATCTGGTTAAGGCCTTTGTCATATGTTCCCAATTCAGTCAGTGGGTCAGGGGAAATTCTTAAGTAGGGTATTACTCTTATTTGTTTTGCTGTAATAGGAGCACTGGGCCATCACTGTCAGGTAAATGTCCCCCAAATGTGTGTTGCACTGAGGCCACAATAAAGGAAAATTGATTGTTTACTTGCAACTGTGGTTCTTTATAATCTGTGTATTTGCAAAAACCACTCCCCTTCCTCTTTTAAGTCTATCTTTCTGGGTGATTCTAGTTCAAGTATTTCTTAGGAATTGGAAAAGAAAGAGGAGAAATTTCCTCGACAATACTGGCATGTTTTCCACCCAAAGGTTCTTGACTATCAAAAACCTTAGCTATAGAAGGTTTTCGATAGGCTTTAATGCAGGTGCAAAACCTGTATATGTGAATGTGCAGATGCCAACCAAAAGATTTATAGTTATAAATAAGCAACCTGTCTTTCTAGCAATTCTGTCTCTTATATTTATAAGAGGAAAATTATAGTATAAAAACTACTAGAATACCTGATATATGAAAATCCACATGGATTATGAGAAAAAGATGCAAGAAGCACCATATAAATCTCAAACAAATTTCTTAAATTAGATTGTCATTGAAATTATAGTCCAAATGCTTTCTTTTGTTTTTGTTTTAGGATAAAACTAGCTTTCCAAAAGAAAATTCTGATATCTAACATAAATGTTTCTGTCAATTGATAAAACATTTTTGATGTTAGCATCCATCATAATTTTCTTAATGGATATCCTAAATTCTTAAAAAAAAACACCTGCTACTCTTTGAAGAATTCACCTAATTAAAAATTCACCAAAGTGACTGTTGGGAAGTGCTAGCTTTTAAATGATGTGGGTATCAGCTTCACTGAATGTTCTTGTATATTTTATCATACTATGGCATCTGTAGGAATTGTGGGAAAGTGGAAGTCTATGTTGATTTTAGACTAGATTGATGAAAATCTACAGAATTTTTTCTGTAATTTGAACTAAAAACAATAACCTATTAAACAATAGGTTAAACAATGACCTAACATATTTGTATGTTTGAACATTGAGATTAAAACTAACAAATATGGGATGTCTAATGAAGTAAATCTAATTAGTTTCTTATTCTAGTGCATTGTGCACTACTTTACATATTTATTCAAAAGGAGGTAACACTTTTTAATAGGTCTTGCCCTGGGTAAGATTGTATGAAGGTGCTACTTTAATCAATTTAAACTGTCTTGAACAGCACCTTGCTAAAATAGTTTGAAATCAACTGAAAGATATCACGTGGTGTTATGAAGGTTCTCAGTTAGAAAGACAAATTAAAGTACCTGTAATCTTACCAATGTAATCTATGTAGCCAATGAAAAAGATGAATTATTTTAATTATTATAATGAATTTATTGTATGAAACTGAAAATAGAATAACTGTAGCAACGTTTTTCATAAATTATCTTGAGTTTTTCTCTTAACAGAGGATCACAAGCTTTAAAATTTTTCAACACACATCAGTTGAAATGCCAGCTGCAAAGACATCCAGATTGTGCTAATGTAAAACAGTGGAAAGGAGGACCTGTGAAGATAGATCCTCTAGCGTTGGTACAAGCCATTGAAAGATATCTTGTCGTTAGAGGTATTTTATTCTTGCTATGAGTCACTACCACTGTATGATCACAATTGTATATTATTTCTAGTTGTGTTTTAGGAGCTCAGCTTTTACATACTGTATGATAACCCACTTAATTAAAAGTTTTAAGCAGTCTACCCAAGGTTTCTTTGCAACGACATTCTAGTCCCTATTGCATTAGTGTTTAATGGTTACATATCTAGCTATTTGAGTAATACTTTTAAGAACAGTTTGGTCTGCCCATTCCAAATGGTCTGTTCATATATAGTGCAGGAATATGTTAACCATCTAATATGGACAAATAGCTAATTGAAGGACATTTCTTATTGAATATTGTTATAACTCAAGTTAAATATTTTTATCATATATAATTTTACTTCATAGAGCAGCAACAGTGTATTGTTGGATTGTATGTGTTATATGAGGCAAGGAACATTTCCAGTGTGATACGACAACTTTCCTTGCCCACATTCTTCCATACTGCTGGGATACACAGCTGATGACTCTGAATGATAACTATTCCCTCTGTGACAGTTGCTGTCTATCTTGCAGTTCTGATAGAAACTAGACAATCTGTTACTCTTTGGGTTATCAGTGTAGCTTCTAATGCATTTGAAAAATTCTTAAAAATTCAGGGAAATATCAGAGATGTATCTACTTAAAAATAGCCCATGTTAAACTGTATAGCACAATCAAACGTCAGAGTTTGACTGCAGGAAATGTTTTATGACATTTCTTATTATATAATAAATACTTTATAATAGTTTTTTGTTATAAAATGTTTTGTAAAATTTGTCAAATTTCAATTCTGTGCGAGTTCATGGCTTCCAGACTTTAGACACATTCTGTAATTTAGCTCATTTGAAATACCTTGCTTGAAAAAGTTTTGCCCTATGATGCACCGTTTCATCCCAGTGGAAGGTTACAGGCATGTGAGTTTTAGTAATACCTAGATTCATAATAGTGGTATATCCATTAGTAAGGAGTAAAATAAAGGTGATTGGATAACTTAGGAAGGTATTTATTTATGCATGCACATATACATACATATGTATGTACATATACATTATTATTTCTGTAGTATAAGCAAAAATGATAAGGTTAACAAAAAACCATAGAGTCTTCATCATTCCAGGTCCATAGGAAGTGCTTGATAGGTGGACAAAAATGCCAAACCCATTTTAAACATTTGGCTGAATGTGCGACCAACCATAATAATTGATTGAGGAAAAATAATCGGGAAAAAATTATGAAATACTGAAGTAGTGGGAGATACAGATCAAAGTTGTATACCTATTAAAGACACGTCCATTGTTATACCGATCCTGATTGGAGCCCTCAAAGCAATACATAAAGGACTTCCTCTATATCTCAAAATATTGAATTTATCTGATGAACACCCTAAAAATTACTCTGCTTGGAACTGCCTATATTTTTAGATGGTACCTTAGTACCATCTCAGGTGCTTGGTTAGGGCTTGAATTATTAAGTTTCCACCAGACCTAGACTGTAAATCTAACTTTAGATTACCCACACATAATAATTTAAAAACCATAACACCCACCTATCACTTATCCCAGAAGAAGCATGCTGGTAAGTCTTCCCATGCCTAAAGCAGAAAGTTTTAATTGTCCTTTCTTAAATTCCTTAGTATGTAGAAACGTCTTGGTAAGATTCTTGGAACTCCCATGCTAAATTATTCTTTCTGTAATGGGTTATTTGAAGTAGAATATTATGCTGTGATTTAGCATTAAAAAAATTAGTTTTAAAAAGCCAAGGCAATTTTCCCTTTCATTGCTTCCTCCATTGGAGAAAAAAATTCTGTAAATATAAGAGCATAAAATATACTTTGCAGCTTCTGTAATTATTTTAAAAGCATTCTTTTTGAAAATCCAGTGGCACATTCTATTTGTTTATTTTAGGTTATGGCAGAGTGAGAGAAGAAGATGAAGATAGTGATGATGATGGTTCAGATGAGGAAATAGATGAATCTCTGGTAAGGTACTGTCCAGTGTATAATTCTGCTATGCATTTTCAAAGGTCGTTTTTAAAGGTTTTTCTCTCTCCCCCCCGGCACATCTGCTTTTTTTTAAAATAGGCTGCTCAGTTCCTAAATTCAGGGAATGTGAGGCACCGGCTTCAATTCTATATTGGGGACCATCTCCTGCCATACAACATGACAGTTTATCAAGCAGTTAGACAATTTAGTTTGCAAGCTGAGGAAGAGAGGGAGTCTACAGATGATGAAAGCAACCCATTGGGAAGAGCTGGCATATGGACCAAAACTCATACCATTTGGTGAGTCAAAAGAAAGGATCTGTGACAGTTCTCATGTAAATCTGGAAAAAATAAAATAAAATATTTGAACTAATTTTAATTACTCTTAATTTCTAGTTAACATGACAAAATGGAGGGCAGTAGGTTGAGGCAGATTTTAAAACTTTCTGAATGGTTAAATCTAGTGCAAAAATCTGGAAATTCATGTGAGTATAGGGATTAGCTTCATTCCTAATGGGGAAAAAATGTTCTGGCATCATTGTTTGGCATTATAGAGCCTGAATGAACAATAGACACTAAAACCACATGTTTGTTTCCTGGTGAAAGTAAATTGGGAGATCTTTTACTGCATTTTATTTGAAAAATAAGATTGAATGTTTCACATGAATAATAATGACTCTTCAATGAGGTGAAATATGACACTCATTTCCTCTGATATGCTATTTTTATTGATTTATAATTACTGTAGAAGTAGGTTTATTTATATGCTTTATTTCTGTCCCACCTTCCACCAGAAGGTCAAGATGATGTATAAAACTCCCAGTTCCACTTTTTCCTACACACATTACATTTTCAGATAAATTGAGTTTACTGTCTCAAATCCCCGATAAATTTCAATAGCTAATGGCGTCTTTTTTCCTCTGCTGACCGAAAGTCTGGTTCCCCCACCATAGAGTCTCCTCCTAGCCCGGCATCCTTTTTCCTCTACCTGTCCTAACCGAAAGCCCTATCAATCACAGCCCCTGGCAACAGGGAGCTGCAGCAGAGGGATGAAAGAGTCACATGAGTTTCCAGAGCCGCAGGTTGCTGACCCCTGTGTTAGGCCATAACATGTCATGGA
This sequence comes from Stegonotus admiraltiensis, assembly GCA_032468215.1. Classification (NCBI taxonomy): domain Eukaryota; kingdom Metazoa; phylum Chordata; class Lepidosauria; order Squamata; family Colubridae; genus Stegonotus; species Stegonotus admiraltiensis. The sequence goes on from JANHZT010003186.1 coordinate 114,228, forward strand.
AAATAACATTTCCTCAACCACATGACACTCTCTTTTGACATGTATATGTTGCAACAGATAACAGCCACTTGACCAGTTTTGTCTGGATTCTGAAGTAAAGCAGGACTTGACCTGGTAGTTACCTGGGTGGGAGATCACCAGGGAGTTCAAGGGTTGTAGGCTAGACTAGGGCAATTAAAAATAATCATAAAAGATAGTGCAAAACTACTTCTGAACCGTTTTCATAAAAACTGCTTGGATATATCTGTGTAGTAGAATATCGTTCCCAGATGTATATCTAAGTTAAATCCATTAGTTATGTAAACAAATGCGTTTAAATGGGGAAGGAAGTCCATTTAAAACTGTCTGGCTAAAAAATTTGAATGATTTTCATTGGATTTAAGAGGGGTACAAACATGGGAACCATATGACATCTGAAAGATTGGCTTTGTTTTAAAGATACTAATGGCCACTAATGTACAATAGCCTCCTCATGAGAAAGAAACTCAGTATAATCTTTGCATCCCTGTCAGTCTTTTTGACAACTGACCTACTTTGTTCTTTCCAGGAAGGATGGAATATCAGTCCAAGGTATCTAATAGATCTGAATTGTACCACTGAGTTTTAATTTATTTGCCAATGATATTTATGCCACCAGAACCCCTTTAAGAAAGAAGATTTAGATTAATAATTAGTTTTTTTTATCACAGTAGGTTTCTAGAGCTCAGTCTTCTGCTGGATCTAATCTTTTTAGTAAAAAAGATACCATCATCATCAACATAAGGAAACATAGCGATTTGTACATTCCTCATATTGAAAGATTAAAGTTGCTTTTAGTTAAAACTATAGAGTTCAAATAAATATCAAGTAAGAGAAGAGGCAAAATGGTGCTCTACTTTACCCCTTTCAGCATTAGGATATTGGCAGAGGTAAAGATAACTATAAAATCTAACTTTCATGGGATATTTTTATGTTTTCTTAATTAACAATATATATTTCTCATTTGTGAAGGAGAGGATCAATTTCTACCAGCGCCTATCCTAAGTATAGAGTTGAATGCAGATTTCAGATCAAGAAAAAAAACAGAATGTGCTATGACGGGCTCCATTAAGTGTCATAAATAGAAAGAGATTGAGAAATAAATTGTAAATTAATAATTTGATTTTATAGATATAAGTTTATTTCTTTAGAATTATTTATTGACCAAGTCTGATTGGACACACAAGGAATTTGTCTTCGTTGCATAAGCTCTCAGTGTACATAAAAATGCATTCATCAAGAATCATAAGATACAACACTTAGTGATAGTCAAAGGATACTAAATAAACAACAAATCATTACTGGGAAACCAAATAAAACTATATAAATCATAAAGATACAAGCGACAAGGTTATAGTATAAGTAAAAGGGGATAGATAATAGGAAGGATGAGAAGAATAATAGTAATAATACAGTCTTAATAAATAGTTTGACAGTGTTGTGGGAATTAGTTGTTTAGCAGAGTGATGGCATGCGGGGGAAAACTGTCCTTGTGTGTTCTGGTGTGCAATGCTCTATAATGTTGTTTGGAGAGTAGAAGTTGAAACAATTTATGTCCAGGATGTGAGGGGTCTATAGATATTTTCACAGCCCTCTTTTGACTCGTGCAGTATACAAGTCCTCAATGGAAAGCAAGTTTGTAGCAACTGTTTTTTCTGCAGTTCTGATTATCCTCTGAAGTCTATGTCTGTCTTGTTGGGCTGCAGAGCCAAACCAGACAGTTATAGAAGTGCAGATGACAGACTCAATAATTCCTCTGTAGAACGGTATCAGCAGCTCCTTGGGCAGTTAGAGCTTTCTGAGTTGGCGCAGAAAGAACATTCTTTGTTGTGCTTTTTTGATGACTTTTTGATGTTAGGTGTCCATTTGAATTCTTGAGATATGATAGAACCTAGAAACTTGAAGGTATCTACTGTTGATACCGTGTTGTCTAGTATTGTAAGAGGTGGTAGTATAGGAGGGTTTCTCCTAAAATCTACCACCATTTCTACAGTTTTGAGTGTGTTTAGTTCAAGATTGTTCCAGTCGCACCACAAGGCTAGTTGTTCAACCTCCCATCTGTATGCAGATTCGTCATTGTCTCAAATGAGACCAATTACTGTTGTATCATCTGCAAACTTAAGTACTTTAACAGAGGGATCTTTTGAGATGCAGTCATTGGTATATAGAGAGAAGAGAAGTGGAGAGAGCACACAGCGCGGGGGGGGGGCTGTGCTAATTGTACAGGTATCTGATGTGATATGATATTCATTCATTCATTCATTCATTCATTCATTCATTCCAATTTGTCAAAAATGAGAACAAGAATAAAAGAATAAAAATACAATGACAGGGACAATAGACACATTAGTGCATTTATGCACGCTCTCTCTACTAAACACTTAAGTATGAAGTAAGGTCCATGGAAGTCAGTTTGTGACTGAAACTGAAAATTTGTAGCTGAGACAACTGAATGAGGTAGAGCATTCCAGACTTGACAACTCTGTTACAGAAATCATATTTTTTACAGTCAAGTTTAGAATGATTTACATTGAGTTTAAAGTGGTTGTACGTGTGCATATTATTGTGATTAAGTCATTTACAGGTAAAGCATTACTACATATAATTTTATATGCAATACCTTAATGCTTTTTTAGCAGCGTTGTTACAGTAAACTTTGGAGCATAGGTTGTCAGAGATAAATACACCTAGGTCCTCGACAAAGTGAGGGTCATCTGCTAGATCAATGCTACCTAGCTTATACTTGAGATTCTGATTATGTTTACCAATATGTAAGATGGAGCATTTATTAATCGAAATTTGAAGTTGCCAAATAGATGACCATTCAGACACATAGTCGAGATCACTTTGCAAAAC
>JANHZT010003186.1:193898-205257 GCA_032468215.1 Stegonotus admiraltiensis
CGACGAAAGGTCCGGAGGTCCGGGATCGAACGTAGTTCAGGGGGTAGATCATTCCAGAGGGCAGGAGCTGCCACAGAAAAGGCTCTCCCCCTGGGGGTCGCCAGCCGACATTGTTTGGCTGACGGCACCCTGAGGAGTCCCACTCTGTGTTTCCTCTTTAACCTTTAAAACTTCAGGCAGCTTCTTTTGTATATCCAGTAAACAATCCTTATCTAGGACATTTTCTTAGTCTGTCACGTGTATTTCCACTTTAAATGCCTTATCTGTCTTGTAATCCCATCTTTTTATTCAGTGTCTTTGATTATATTGCTTCTGCATCATATAAGATTTGTTTCACATCCATGATTTCTTCATTATCATATTTTGAATATACCGTAGTTTATTCATTCTTGATATTGTTAATATTGTGGCTACTAATTTCTGCCCCTTCTTTGAAAATCTCCTTTAATATTTAAAATGTGATAGCATTTTGTGCTACTTTGAAATTCAAATACTAATTGAAACCAAAACCAGGTTTGCATTTATTTTCTTTTTGCTTGGAATCTTTAGTCCCCTGAAGTGTGAAATTTAAATGGTAAAGCCTCTAATCTCTTTTATGATTTACAGTATATAAAATATTTTTGTTCCCACAAAAAGCCACTTATATAGTTGGTTCCAAAAGCTTGTAGTAAAAGTCTCAGTGTTCTAAATTTGTCTGGACCCTGAATTCATTTAGAACTTTCTTAGTTCAAAATTTTATTTAGCTTTTTGCCATTTATTTAAATTTCCTTATTGCTTAAACTTGTACTTAATTTTTCTTTGTTAGAAATAAAGATAGACTCAACAGATGACTTTTCAATCTTTGTTGTTCCAAAGATCTCTAATAGCTTTAAGATGGTTACATAAGCAATTTCAGAAAGTTAGGTTAGAAAGAGAGATTAGCAAACCTAGTGTCCTTTAAATGGCTTGGCTGCTGTTGTGAGCTTAATAACTGATCCCTTCATCCTTGTACTGAAACCTGTGGGAGACCACTATCCTGTGGACACATGTGGGCAATCTGTGGAGAGGTTCCAAAGATCCAGTTGACTCACTAGACTAGTCTACTCACTGATTCTACATTCTTTGCTGCGATTATCATCTTCACTCTTCTAGAGACATACTTAGCTCACTATGCGTCCCCCAATCAGCTAATAAATTCATTTCAATTTTGCTTTATGCTGATAGTAAAAGTCTCCAAAAGTCAAGTGGGTTTCAGATGCAGCCTTTGGGTCTTTGCACATTTATTACAAAAAACTTATGAGATGATTTTGAACTCCTCTCAGAGAAATTGCTAATCTTCATCAATAAGCTTTCCAGTTATACTTATCGCTATTACATAAATAACACCATAACCAAAGAAACCAAAGTCTTTAAATATTTAGGAATTACTGTACCTTTCAGCCATTTGTTTCTGGACAGAACAATTAAAAGCTGCCATGGATTAGGCTCATAGGATTATTGACAGAACTGTGTGTTTTCCAGGCCGCAGAGGTAATATCAATATACCTATTGCTATAAACATATATATCCAAAGTGTTTTATGGTTCCCAGGTTTGCTTTTATAAAAGCCCAAGATCCCTCTTGAAGCAGTCAAATCAATTTTTTAAAAAATAAACAGTATATCCTGAATTATTTGGGTTATATCCAATTCTATGTTATGACTGGAAATAGGATATACCTTTATAAAGGTTCATAATATGGCAAATTTTTGTGGCAACAGTGAAATCTGATGAGGGTTCTTTGACCTCCCTGACTACTTTGGATATTTTCTCTTTCTCTTGGAAATAAGGCACTGAGCATGATGCTAGATAAATAAGATATTCTCCAACAGTTTGGAGTTTGAGAGGACCAATTTACTTGAAACAATGATTCCCTGAGATGGCCTTCACAGCAACTGGATTACAATCTCTTTGCATTTTGGGGATAGTTTGGGTAAAACACTGTTCATTTCCCCTAATTATATAATCAAATCTCATATATGCTGCACTAGGTACTTCCCCCATTCCTGGTGAAATTTAAAATAGAGCCATCTATATTATAGAAGGAAGATATAACAATGTTCCAATCCAAGAGAGATTATGTCGTTGCTAGTTGAAAGATATTGAATCTGTTTTGCATGTCTTATTGCTCTACCAATTTACACAGCTTGGTGCTCAAACTTAATATCCCCCTTGCTGCTAAACTATCTTGGCTGGTCGGATATGGAGAAACCTTCCCCCTTTTGGCTGAATAATCTAGAAAACAGCTAAGATTTGTGCAGTTGTTGCTATGGGGAGGCAACTGTTCAAATATTAATCATTTACACTTGCCCATTAGTTTTGACAATGTCTAAGATTAGCAAGTTTTCTTGAATATAGACAAACTTTTATGTTTAAAAAAACCTCCTTAATCATTTATTTTTAAAAATAGACTTTATTCTTTGCCCTATTTCTTGCTTTAGTTTTATGGGAAAAGCTGTTTCAATAAAGCTAAATTAAACTAAGCAAAAATGTTCCTTTCAATGATAATTGCCCTGAGCTTTGGCTCCTTCCCTTATAGTTAGAGCATGGACTACAATGACATTTGGCCTTTCAAATGAACTCTGGAAGTTGAGCACATGGCAAGTGGTGCTTTTTGCACCACTCAGCTTTACTTAGATGAGATGGATGGTATAGAAATTTAATAAATAAATGAATAAAAGTCTATTGCATTTTGTGTGTTGCCTTGCATTTTTTTGAATTTAACTGAACTTGATTATGAACTGTATTAAGAATGTATGTATTTGTTTTCTTAAGAAACAATAAATTAGAAGTCATTGAGGGGAGGATCAGACATTTTTACCAATCCTTGAGCTTGTGAATATGCAAATGTTTTGACAGATTGCTGGTGCATTCAAATATCTACTAAAGATTACTTATTATTTTGTTTATTTTTATATTAGTCTTTTATCATGCCTTATTTTTGTCTAAAAAAGAATTCAAGGTGGTGAACATACATAATACTCTTTCTTCCTCCTGTTTCTCCCACAACAACAACCCTGTGAGGTGGATTGGGCTGGAAAAGGGATCTCAGTCAGCTTTCATGCCTAAAGTGGGACTAGAACTCACAATATCTTGGTTTATAGGACAGCACCTATACAAAACTGGCTTCTTTTCCTGGTCTAGTAAAGAGAATGACTCAATATGTATTTGTATGGCATGTTACATAATTAGCTTTCTTTCAAGGTTCTGGTTGAAAATGAGACCATGTATGGCATGTGGAGTAGTTTTCTAACCTTGGCTCTACTCTAGCTTTCCTCACCAGGGGATTCTCAGTCAATGTACCATGATAAGAAAATCTAGCATAGTGAGAGCATTTTTGGAAGAAAGCAAATGGAAAGGCTTCAGAGAGAAAGTTGTTCTTTTAAATACAAGGATTATTTGAGCTCTGGGAAAAGTAATTGGCAATGTGGGGTAGCAAACAGAAAAACTAGCTTAGCAGGATTGTAGAGTACAGCCTGATAGAAGAGCCATCTGTAGAGTTGCCTGCAGAGAAAACTAGTAATTTAGCAATCTTACTGTGTGTAAAGAACTATAGATAATAAAAACAAAGTGTAACTTACAGAGAAGTCTTTACGTTTTGCATGCAGGTTCTAATTTTAAATATTAGGGAAAATAAAGAGTAAGAGAAGATTGTTAATCTAAAGACTAGTTTGAAAAAAAAGGCAAGAATAAAATCTTTTCTGCTTAGCTGTCTGCTGAAACAGAATGCACTGAAAGGTCTCCAGAGGAGGGGTAAGGCAAGAAAAGAAAGGAGGAGGATTCTTTCAATAGTATTTCTTTATTCTTAGAATTTGGTCATTAAAATGAAATAAGAGATGACGTCAAAATATATTTAGGAAAACAGTTTTAAGATGGAAAGCAGAGGAGAGAAAGGAATGTATGCTGGCTCATAGATATTTTGATGCCAAGTGTTTCTTTGATAATAATTGTTGAAAACTGATGACACATTTCCTTCCATTTTGAGGTGAGACATAAAAGAAAACTGTACTGTACAGGCTGAAAAGGCAATGAAAAACAAAGGACCTTCCCCAAACTTCCTCCAGATCTAGTTCATCCTATATTAGCACAGTATTGGTCACATGCTGTGGGTCAATTTAAGGAAATGCTTGCTGATACAGAAGAGATTGTTTAGAATGACAGTAGAATAACAGATGTGAACAATCAGCAATTGAAATGTTGTTGGAAAATGTTGACTGTTCTGAAAGAAGACAGTGATAATTAGTTTCATGCCCTTGACATGAAAATTGCCAGGATGTGTTGATATTGTTGCCTGAAGTCAAGCTCAGTACAGTCCTGACTTGACTCTGCTTATCCTTACCGTATACTTGTGGTCCTTCAAAAGGAAGAAGAACGTAAGCATATTACCTCCACAATCTGGCTCCTCAGTTTACTGACCTCGGAAAGATGGAAAGCTGAGTCAATCTTGAGCCCCATCAGGATCAGACTGCTAACTTTAGACTGTGAATACAGCGCTGCATTCTAACCAGTGTGCCACTATTTTGCTTTATGTGACATGGTTTTATTTTTGAACAATGTCATTTTTATAAAAACAAAACAAAACATGTTAATATAATATGATTTCTAGTCTCTCTATATTTATTACTTCCAATAAAAAACTTAAGCTAATAAAAACAAACAAAAAAGTAATGGTGTGTCCCACTTCTCTTTCTATTTGCAAGGAGGATTTTATGAAGAAATGCTCCTTTTAAAGGACTTGGCCTACTCATTGGCTGAGCTTATATTTCTTCTGCTTCAATATTCTTGAGTCAGGTTCTACTTACCTTTACTACCAGTTCGCATTGTGCCTGTGCTTCTATATATGCACAGATCACTTCTGATGGCATCCGGGTTAGTGGGCAGAGCCTCCCGCCGGTTTTACTACCGGGTCTAAACCGGGGGGCAACCCACCACTGAGTCAGATGGTGGATTTTCATAGTCAAATGAGAATTTCTTCCTATTCTTGGGTCCGAAAAAATGTCTCCAGGTTCAGGTTCAGGTTCAGGTTCAGGTTCAGAAGTATTAAATTTAGTTTCAGGGGCAAAGAATAGAATGGAAGGAATATTATTGTACTTTACATCTGCAGCTCCTGCATTTCCCCAACAGCTGACTTGACTGTTGCGGTATGTGCTTAAATAGGTTGGAAAAAATATCACCCCTTCTTCCATTATGATTATGGAAGTGGTTGCGCTTTTAAGTAGAATTTTGTAAGAACCTGGTGGGAGTAGTTATAGAAAACTGCTATAGGCAGTTCTTCTGCATTCTGTCTGTGTTGTGGGGAGAAAGAAAATGTCAAATTGCATTGTTAAAGTCACCTTGGCTTGCATCTGTCTGCATATCTCATGCTAATTGAGGTGGCATGTGATTCCCACCCTTCCAATTCTTGTAGCTATATTCTGCAGTTAATGTCTTGTACCAATATTTCTATAAAGTAACATGTAAGCTGAAACTCATGATTATTCTGGGATAAATACAGAATAAGATAAAAATAAAAGTACATGTTATATTAATTTTTGTTTGAAAGTTCTGTACCTCAGCTCTTATGGTATTTTTGCTCCACCAAATTCTTAATTATTATAATGCTTAAATCCAAAGGGCATTGCCAGATTTAAAATGTTAGGAATGACACTATTTAAGATTACAGTTAAATCCAAATATATTAAAGCCATGGGAATCTATAGAATCTTGCAGCTGTTGTAAAAATGATGAAAGGAGCATCATGCCAACTCCTGTCCTTTTCATATTGGTGAGATGCATTCTATTGTCAAACTTGACAAGCTTTTCATTGCTGCACAAGTGCCAGTAATAAGTCTATTTGCTGTTATTCCTAGGGTTCCTGGCATGCTGAAAAGACAAAGGTTGATATATTTTCCCCTGTTAACATTCTTAGAGTTTATTCAATAAAATAAATACAATCCTGTTTGACCATTATACCTTGCTGTATACAGAACCTATTGACTCCTGATTGGCTACCTGGTGCCAACAGAAAATAAGAACCAAGAGTTATATCATACATGTAAGTGGTTTCTATGGTGCCTCACTATTCTTAACACACATGTGTGCAAATTAATGAGTTCTCAAGGACTACTATTTTAACAGTTTTATGGTGTTAAAACAGCGTCAACACCAAAAATAAAAGTGTGATAGCATTTTGGGCATTTCATGTGGCTAAAAAAGATGCAACAACAGGCAATTGAAAGAAGAGGGGATTTGGCAGGCTTTTTTGGGGAGAAAACATTATGAATAGGTAGGTTAACTACAGGAACTGTGCAGGAAGAGTGATCATGTCATCCTTGAACTCCCCATAATGGAACCACAGATAACTGAACCAAGTCAGACTAGTGTTTTAAATTTTGAAAGAGTTGACTTCAAAAAACTTAGAGAGAAATTATGAAGGATTCCATGGATGGAAATTCAAAAAGGAAAAACAATTCAAGATGCTTGGGAAACTTTGAAAAATGAAGTAATGAATGCTCAAGCAAAAACAATATTGTTATCATTGTCAGCCATTCAATTGTGTCTGTCCTTTGGTCACTCTATGAATCAGTACACTCCATGCCCCTCTGTCTTGCATTGTCTCCTTCAGATCTACAGAGAAACAAAAACAAGATACCAGATGAGACCAGCATGGTTGCACAAAGGGCTTTCCAACAATTTGAGGGACAGATAAATATAAAAAAATGGAAAAGGACACAACTAAAACAAAATACCAGCAAATAGCCTGAATCTGCAAGGAAGGAGTTGGGAAAGCTAAGGCCCATAATGAGCTAAGATCGGCAACTGATGCCAATAATGATAACAAAATTGTTTATTTCAGTATGTAAGGAACAAGAAGAAACTCAATGAAATGATAGGTACACTAATGGGAGAAGATGGCAAAAAGGTGAACGACAGTAGGGAGAAAACAGGATGTTTAATTCGTTCTTTGCATCTGTTTGTACACAAAAGAAAGAAAAAGCCCAACCTAACAAAAGCAACACCAAGGAAGATAAAATAGGTATGCAAGTAAAAGTAGGCAAAGAATTAGTAAGAGAATACCTATTTACCATTCAGAAGCTACAGCAGGGAAGGAACATCTCCTGGTTTCCACCAGCTGACTTTTCTTGATTGATGGATCTGCACAATGCCCAACTTGCCTGTCCAAATTGGATAAGTAGAAACAACTGGGAGAATACTGTTCTTATCCAATTGGCCCCAAGCCATGAAGGGCTTAAAAGTTATTAACAACTTTAGTTGATAGATAGCATCTAGAAAAATGGATAAACAATAAGCTACTTTGTTTGATCCCATGCATCTATGTCACTGTAATGAAATTCTATTCCTGTTCTCCAGAATATTTGTATATTGGGTTGATAAATGTATGTTTGGGCAGTTGGAAAAAATCCATTGATCCTCTGAACAATCGTAATGATGATAGCACATGTTCGTGGTACCCCCGTGCTCGCCCCACTTTTGACATGCAATGGCACAGTGGGTCGGTAGGCCTGTTTTTCGCCCTCTCCAGGCTCCAGAGGCTTTCTTGGAGCCTGGGGAGGGTGAAAAAGGCCTTCCCCACCCCCCAGGAGGACATCCAGAGGCCGGAAACAGCTTGTTTACCTACTGCTGGTGGGAATGGAAGGCCCGTTTTTCACTCTCCCCAGGCTCCAGAGGCTTTCTAGGAACCTAGGGAGGCTGGAAACTGCCTGTTTCACGACTTCCAGTGCGACCAGAAGGCCTGAAAATCAGCTGGCTGGTGCATGTATGCATGCTGGAGCTGAGCTAGGGTAACACTCATGTGCCCACAGATATGGCTCCGTATGCCACCTGTGGCATGTGTGCCGTAGGTTCGCCATCATGGCTCTAGGTGATTTACAATATCAGATATTGCCTCCAACAGTCTGGATCCTCATTTTACTGATCTCGAACAGATGGAAGGCTGAGTCAATCTTGAGTCCCTCAGGGTTGGACTCCTGGCTATGGACAGAGTTTGTCTGCAGTACTGCTCCTAATGGTGAGAATATATAGGTAGAGAAGAAGGAAATGCATTAGAACATGTAAAACCAACAGAAATATCAAATGAAGTATATAATAAGTTCAACATTTTTCAAGAATTCTGCCTTATGGCATTGTGTCCTATATACTGAGAACAGTCATCATTCTGCTCCTTGTAATGTAGGACAAAATGTCCCTGGGAAGAACTTGGTAAAATGTGTTGGCCCTAAAGAATAAGCAGTGTATTTTCAGCACACCAAAGACACAGTTATTTTCTCATGTGTTCCATGTATAACTTTCAATTATAATTATTTTTCAATTATTAAAAACATTAAAATCATAACACAGAATAACAGAAATATTTTTTATGTTTTTTTAAGGACCGTCTGTAAGAGAACTAACACAAATCTTGCTCTCTCAGGATTCAAAAATAATCTCCCTGGTGTTCTTTGTGTGGTATTCTCATAAAAGTGTATACAATGGCAATCTAAGTGGTTTGACAATTTATTAAAAAAAAAACACACCCACACAGTAGTCTTCCCAATTTGTTAGCTTCTTGGTATGATAGATGACATCTTAAACAATGTACAATAGGTAAGAGTGCCAAGCGAATCTAGACAAGACTCCCTATCTTAACTTCCCTGAAAATCTGAGGAATAGAATAACATAATTTATTTTATATCTTAAACAGCTAAACTCCCCTAAGTACAAAAGTCCTTCATTGTAGTTCTCTTTGGCTTTGTTAAAATGAAGGAACAGCAAGATTCTCCCAAATTATCTGTGTCACTGCCATTCTAGACAATTTGAAACCATTGAGCATATCCCCTTTTGCTCATTTTTAGAGATATTTTCAGTATTCTTATTCTCCAACTGTTCATCCGAGACAGCACGATGGCTCAGTGATTAAGACACTGGGCTTGTGGGCTGGAGAACAGGCAGTCCAGGTTTGAGATCTAAGCATCACGTGACAGAGTGAGCTACTCTCCTTGTTCCAGCTCCTGCCAACCTAGCAGTTTGAAAGTATGCAAATGTGAGTAGATAAATAGGTACCACTTTGGTGGGAAGCTTACAGTGTCCGTGACATCATGCCAGCTACATGACTGCAGAAATGTCTTTGGACAGTGCTGGTTCAATGGACTTGAAACAGCACTGCCCTCTATAGTCAGCAACTACTAGCGGAGTAAAATCAACAAGGACTCCTTTACTTTTATTCACTAAATTATCAGACCATAGATATCAATTTTACATCTCCCTACCTCTAACTCATATGTCACTATAGTATATAATGTTGCCAAATTCTGCACAGCAGATTGCACGGTTTGCCAATTTTGACTGCCAGCTAAAGCCAATCAAGCTTAAATCACCAAACTACTGCTATTTCTAATTGGTAGCTATTTCATTCGGGATATTTTTTTGCTTCAGCTTACTTCTTTTGCTTTTCTGTAGCATAGATGTGCTTTTTTAAAAACTGGACTTATATCATTTCTATTTCTCTCTTTTATTCTATAGCCATTGCCCTAACAATGTTTAGACAGTCATAGTATTGATTCCATAAACCTTGTGTTTTCATTCTGTCTTTGTGTGGGCATGTGCTTTCTTTGAGTCAGTTTTTGATTCCTGGTAGCTGTCTGGACTAGAGCCTGAAGTTTTCTTGGCAAGTTTTTTCAGAAGTGGTTTGCCATTACCTGCTTCCTAGGACTGAGAGTGAGACTGACTCTTGGTAAAACAGTTGGCTCTGTGTATTAGAAGTCACGGCCTCCCAGTTTCTAGTCTGATGTCTTAAACACAATACCAAACTAGCTCTCTTTAAAGTTAAATAAACATAATTACGATCCTCTCATGAAAGATCAAAACAAAAACTCATGTCATGATGACTTTATTGCAATTTGTTATTATAGCTATAAGGAAAAATAATAATAGTTCTTTCTTAAACTCTGTTTTTGTGACAAAACTTTTCATTTTCATTACTTATTTGGTTTCATCCATGGGCAAAAATTCTTTATTTATAAAGAATTCTTTAAAAAAACAACTGATATTGGCCAAAACCATCAAAGTAAAGAAAAGCAGGTATACAAAATCTAAAATACTTCGATGCTTTTAAGTTAAAACTATTAAATTATATTAATCCAACTCAAAAGAAGTACAGTGGAAACAAGAAGAATATTTTCAGTTTCATTCCCTAATTTTATTCTTTCCTGATACTAGGAAATTAGTATCTAGTATATGAAAGCTGTACTTAAAGCTAGTATGTCAAGTTTGGAAAAGATGAAAATAGTTTCTATCCCATGTCTTCTCTTCTAGATTACTTACCCAGGTTGTAAATGTGGCCAATTATCAGTTCAATAACGTAACTACAGAAAACTTTATGAGAGACTTTTTTCCTAGTGTTTCCCACAAGTGCAAAGTCCACTTTTCTGAATCAACCAAGTATTTGTTGCCCGAGCCTGACATCATGGGCTGAAAAAGAGTGATTGGCCTAAACTCACCCAATCAGCTTTCATATCTAAGGAGGGACTAGAACTCACAGTGACTTGGGTTTTGGTCTCATGCCTTGGCTACTAGACCAAACTGACTGTATGAAACACTTTTTATTAATGAGAAATTTATCTTTTTTAATTATCTGGTCTAAAAATTGTTTTTTGCTCTAGATGTGCGCACAATGGAATTGAAATGTTAAAATGAAAACAGTGATATAACATCCAGTTAAAAAAAAGAAAATTGGTCATTTCCCCCCTCCCTCTCTCTCTGTCTCTCATGCAACATTAAGGTTTTTTTTTATGACTGGCAATAAAACTAAAAGCCAGAACATATTTTTCTTTGGATAAATAGTCTTTAACTTACAACCATTTGTTTAGTGATTGTTCAAAGTTACAACAGCATTGAAAAAAGTGACTTATGACCATTTTTCACATGACTATGTCACATCCCTGTGGTCATGTGATCAAAATTCAGAAGTTTTGCAACTGACTTATATTTATGATGGTTACAGAGTCCTGGGGTCATGTGATTACCTTTTGCAGCCTTCTTACAAGCAGTCAATTGGGAAGCTAGATTAGTTTAACAGCCATGTTACTAACTTAACAACTGCAGTGATTCACTTAATAGCTATGGCAAGAAGGTCATAAAATGGGGACAAAACTCACTTAACAATTGTCTTGCTTAACAGTGGAAATTTTGGGCTCAGTTGTGGTTATAAGGTGAGGACTACCTGTAGTGGAGGAAAGAATTGGAATTAGCATTGGCTGAAAAATTAACACAATAGTAAAGAGTCTAGATCCGTGATGGCGAACCTATGGCACAGGTGCCACAGGTGGCACGCAGAGCCATATTGGTGGGCACGCGAGCTCAGCTCC
>JANHZT010003186.1:222099-233546 GCA_032468215.1 Stegonotus admiraltiensis
CCAGCTGTCTACAAGGAGTATAAATCCTTCCATTTCCCACCATCCAGTCAGAGCTGAAGAAGCTTCTTGGATGAGACATTTGTGGTGGGTGGGGGATAAGAACAAGGAATGATGCTATTAGATTTTCTGAGGTAATGGAATCCATTCTGGTGGATTGTGTTATTTTGTTTTTATACAAGTCACTCTGCAACCCATTTCTGAAATCTTGCCAAAAAAACCCTTGCCAGAAACTTGTCCAGAAGTCAATGTTGACTTGAAGGGACAAAAATAAATTAGAAAAATGAAATGATTTTGTAGTAGCAGAATTTGCTAGTTCTTACTACTAGTCTGCCTCTCAGTGCATAAAATGAAATCATTCACAATTTCATTAGTTTGGATTACAGTAGCTATAGGCTGTAATTATTACCAGGGTTTTAACAAATTTTCAAGAAAGGTGTAATATGTGGGAATACAAATAACTACCTCTCTGTTCAATTTAAGCAGCCTCATATCTTTCAAACATGTTGTTTCCAAAGCTACTTCAGTGGGACTCTCCACACATGAAACATATTTAATCAGAAAGCTTTGTGGATATATATATATATATATATATGAAATTAGATAGATAATAGAAAAAAAGGAAGGAAGGAAGGAAGATAACTGATACTGTACCCTTTGCATGTACTGTATACATAAATAAATTCAGCATATATATTCAGAGGTGTTCAAGCAGAAATGCAGGTGTGTTCAGACATATACAAACAAATAATGCAAGTTGCTTTGTTAAAACTGTAACATAACTTACTGTATGCTATCTAAATGTTTATGCTATATCTACAATAATACTTGCGGTTGCAAATTCAGGTTTTAAAAAAGCAGATTGAGACAAATGTTCCAGTCAGAGGAGTGATAAAAATTGTCTGACTCTCAAAGGGGTGCTTACTGTATATGTAAACAGCTGTCTTTTCTTGCAAAAATGTGTGTGTCCTTTATGTCTTGTCCTCAACCTTCTCAGTCTTGCTCCTTAATCTTATTTGGTTGTTTGCCATAATTATGCTTTCCTTTAAAAGTATTTTACATAATCAGGAACATGCTTTAAAAAGAAGCTTGGAGATTTCATTGTAAAGAAGTATGGAATTCTCGTTTTTTGTTCTAGGCAACATTTTTCTGCAACTGTGACAATGAATACCTGGGTATTTTCTGTGAAGAATTTAATGCCTGTCAAAACAACCCTTGTCAGAATAATGGAACTTGCATGGATATGGCAGAAAAACATGTTGGAAAAAATTTCTCCTGTACTTGTCTTCCTGGTATGTTTTGAATCATGTATCATTTGTACAGTGCCTCCACTTTGCTTAGGACAGCAGAGCATATCTTGAAACTGAAGGGATAAGGAAGCCAACAGAATTAGATATACATTTTATATGAGGATCGCTGATACAAAAAAAAAAAGACAAATGTGTGTGCACACGTGTGTGTTTGTGTGTATCTCCATGTGTACATATACATACATACAAATGCATAAAATCCTGTCAAAGCCTAGCTTTCCCACATTTTTAATCTAGGGACCAACTCCAGCTGAAAGTAATCTCGGAAACTGATTTAACTTGTACATGTGCACGCGACATATTTGAATATAGGTTAAATATGTGAGGAACCGGATGGAATGGAGCAAACACAGATTGAATCCTAGCAAGTCAGTCTCAAAGGTGCCTTTTCAAGTGTTAGTGTTTATGCAGAGGCTCCCTGGCACAAGGGAGGCACTTCCACTGAAGAGTGCATGTGATGGTTCTCTTGGATGGGTTCTCGTGCTGGATGGGACAAGCAGATGGTTTGAAAAGCTGGAAGGCTGATATCAGGCAATCGATTCCAGCCTCTCCAGAGTGTTTTAACATGTTTCGGTTCAAGTGTTAGAAAAACTGCAAGAGTGTTTGATGGAGCTACACAAAAGCTGGCCTGCAGGCCCAATAGTACAGTTGTGTAAGCCATCATTGATGTGATAAATGAGACATTACACAAAACATCTTTGGGTGTATTATTCTATATTTTATGTTCATTATGGTTATGTTTATTATGTGTTTAATGACAATTGTACATTGTTTACTGCTATTGGGGGGTTATAGTTAAATTACGTACAACTTTGGAATTACTGGACACAGGAAGTAACAGGTACAGTATATATCACTGATGCACATTTTATTTAGGAGTTTCAACTAATGTGACTTGCCGAATTCCAGAAGCACAGTTTCCTTACAAAGATTTGGAAGCGTGTTACATCTGCATTAGCCTACATAACAGAATGAGATCAGCAGGCAGTAAAATGGGGTCAGGTGGTACTGCATAGATACTGTAAAACAGATGATCTATTCAGTTCATGTCTGTGTCAGTCTCTCTTCTATTCTTTTTAAAGAAAGAGAAGAGGACTTCATATTTGCCCACACATAGCAGAATTGAGTTATATAGCAAACTGTGACTTTCAGTGGTACTGAATTTCTGATAGCTCTGGCCAGTATAATTAGTTGGCAGGAATGATGAATTTTGAAGTCCATCTATATACCGAGGTTCTCAATTTTATGTCCCTATATGAAAATAATTGAACAGACTCCCATTTCTTTTCCCTATAATACCCCAATTCTTCTGTTCTGTTAGAAGTACTGAATTGCTTTTTTATATATTTGATGGATAAATTGGAATAAATTGGTCTACCTAAGTTGAAAATTATATAGTACAGTACCCTCTCCTTTGTTTACACAACATATTAATTTTAAGTGCTGCAAAGAAGACCTTTTAAGAAAGCCTGTTTGATAAAAAAAATATCCTGCAATTAATTGTAAAGTAGAATTACTTGACTAGCATGGACTGTCAAGGTCAAAGCAAGTGAAAAAACATATTCACTTAGCAAAAAGAAGTAACAGTTTGGCCAACACATTGTAGTCTTAAAAATGGAAAACTGCTCAGTCACTGGAAAAGAACTGTTAGCTGTAGTGCAAACATTGTTATAAAGAAATTACATCTTTAATTGGAATGCTGATGGTACTGGGGTTGCTATAAGCCAGGCTGGGATTAGAAATCTGAGTTTAAAAGAAAACAAAGACAACTACTATTCTAAGCAAGGTTTCCAAGCCGGGAAAGAATTATGAAAATAAAGTGGCAACATATATGTTTAGGAAATTTAATTAGTTGGCATTTTCTATACCATTGCCATTATTATTCACTGTGTATTTACATTTTCATTGATTAGGAATAGAATTTTCACAGACTTTAGTATCAAGGTAAGTGCTTCAGTTTAAGATTAGATAATCTACTAGCATTGAGTTTTTACTCAATGTTTTGAGTTGTCATTGTCATATGCGAGAGACAAAATGCATTTCCGAGTAATGCATACTTCAAATATGCACTACATATCATAGTTACCTGTTAACTTAGTTTTAATTTGAATGGGAGTGTGGTCAATTCTTTGTGATTACAACAAACTCTTTAATATAGGAACAATGTTTTGGATGCTGTTATAATATGCCAATAACGCATCTATTAATACAATGTATTTTCTTTCCCATATTTTAAAAATGATTTTATTATGCTGAAGGATATACTGGGGGAATGTGTCAGTCAGAGATTGACTATTGCATTCAACAGCCTTGCAAGAATGGAGGGACCTGCTATTCCAGTAGCAGTAAATTCAATTGCCAATGTCCAGAAGGTAAGCAGTAAGATTCAGTAATACTTCAGAAGGTACATATTTTTTATAGAACATTTAAAGGTGCTGTTTCTCTCTTGCCATGATAAGTAGACACATAAGTTGTATGTGTGAATACAAACCAGAATCTTCCTATTGAATCATAAGGAATTCTTGCCATCTTGCAGATGCTCCAGCTCTTGGATCATTTGGCAAAAATATTTATGTCACCTTTTGCGTGGGCATTCCTTCTCCCCACACAAAAAAGGGTACTCTCTATTACCAAGTGGGAGTATTGTGAGAATTATCACTTCATAGTTTCATCTGCAGAGAAAAAATGGTTAGGCAGAGGCAAACACAACACAGCTCATTGTTATCATGTAGCTATGGGAAAATCTTGGGAGCTAATTTGGCCTCTGATGAATAAAAGTATCTGACCCTGGACATACATGTATGTCTTTTATGTGTTGCTGTGTAAGCAGTTATTTAGATAGTGTGCTGCAATGAATAATGCCTGAGTGTTCTCATGGCCGAAAGGGAGTGTGTAAGCATATCTATTAAAATTCTTCTGTTGACTTTTGTTTATAGAGTTATCAATGTTTCAGATAATAACATTGTGTATTGATTTTTGTTGTAGCTTTCATCTGGTTTGAAATGCTTTTTATATAAATTGATTTACTCTCAAATATAGATATATCTACTAAATAACAATCTTGTATTAGGATTCTGTAGCCTGAGAATTCTGTAAATTGAGGCCCAGCATATCTAATAAGGTCTACGGTAGTTGGGCAAAGCTACTGAATGCTGACAATTAAAGAATATTTGCAGTAGCATACTGTAACGCTAGTTTTCTACATGTCTTTAGACTGAACCTCTACTATAATCAGTAAACTGTTTACCAACTATGCTACAGCTTATGAACAGAACAATCCCAGTAATTTAAATAGAGAATTTTAGATTTTTTTGGCTCTTCCCAACAGATATATAAACAGTAAAAATGGATAAGGAGACAGACACTAAAACTGAACTTAAACTAAATGGCTTTCTTAAAGTATCCTATCAAAGTCTGTGTCTAAATTATATGAAAAGAAGGATGGATGGATGAGTTCTTGTAGTGAGTCTGGGTTTTTATCCTAGATTTGATAGGGCACCTTTGTTGCTGTTTGCTGCCTCATAATGGACCACAATATTTACACATTAAATATCTCTGTACTTAGCCAAAATAGAGGTAGATGATTGATATGCAAAATATATGTATGAATTTGTGCATTTTATTCATTTATTTATTTACATTGCTTGTATCTTGCCCATTTCCATGGATTCTAAGCAGCTTACACTGTAAACATATTTCAGGGGACCCCCACCCCCATACCTGCAATATAATCATATATAAAAAGAGTAAACATACATCAACAGAACCTGGGGGGTGGGGTTAGAAATACCATTAATACAACAAACAAGAAAGGAAGACAATCTCCCTAAAACAAAACTTTGTATGTATTTGGACTTGAAGCTTTTCATGTAAATGTCAGTTAAAATATTAGAGAATTGCATTTGTTGTTATTTGTTACAGTTATTTGCTGTACCAAAATGGAATTCCTAATAGGTTATTTGACAACTAGAAGTCATTTCCACAGTCATTACAAAGTAAATGTTTTCTAGAAAACATGAAAGTAACATATTCGCTGATCAGACGAATCAGGATCCTCTTTTCTTCTTCATTTAATCAAGATATATGAGTCAAACATAGTACTTTCCTTCTCCACTAGTATGAATTTTAGATGTTTTGACTCTTTCATCTACTCTATCTTTTACTTTTACTTTCAGATCTAAGCTTGTTGTGTGTGGGCAGAGTGAGATTAAAAATACAGACACAGACAGTATGGCTGGGAATTTGGAAAGCCTAGGGTGTTAAATTGCACATACTGTTATTTTTAAACTGCCATGAAATTTTCCTCTGTGGATGTTTTTGCTATGATACTGTTCCCTCATTGAGATTTGTTGTAACAGCAAACTGTGAAGAAGCTGGGCATTCTGTAATACAAATCTGAACCACCTTGAAACAGTTAGCTTGTTATCTGGTCTATCTATCTATCTATCTATCTATCTATCTATCTATCTATCTATCTATCTATCTATCTATCTATCTATAGTTTTATCTCTATCTCTATATCATCCTACTTTCTTGATGATAGCCTTGATAATAAGAGTTATCAGACTCTTAAGAAATGCAAGCTATTCCCTTTAATTTAAGGATTAGTTCCTAGCATTGTGTTATCCAGAGAAAGCAGCATGGTGACCTAGTGGTAAAGATGCTTATCTCACACTTAGAAGGTTAGGAGTTCAATCTTAGGTAGTGGCAGATGTTTCTTTCCTAAGAAAGAATATCTGCTGTGAACTCTGCGTCTTGTCAGTAAATGCTCAGTTCCATCCAGTCATCCCGACTCTACACTGAATTAAGGGATTATAGGGTCATAAAAAGGAAGTTTTTATTGTGTTATCCAGTAAAAAAAAGTTCTACCGAGCTTTTCATGTTTTGTCCAATTGCTTAATTGGAACATAAAATTCATGATCAGAAACAACAATAATAATATTAATAATGTAATATAAACAAGAGCTAATAAAAGATTCTTAGAGCATGAAAAATGTATATCATAAACCAATAGGTTTATGGTCAAACCACTATTTTGAGCCAAAGAAGAAGTGGAAAGTTTTTTTTTTGAAGCAATTAAATTTCAGAAGATATAGAAGGATGCTACAAATAGTGTGATAAATAACCCATAAAGATATGTTTCATATTCCATACTCCTGCTTACAGATTCCTGTTGAGTACTTTTTTCAACTGCATAATATATTGATGAGAATAGCTGCATTTCATTCAGCTTTCCTTTCCTTTTTGATTTCTATAATTCTGTGTTATTTTCCAGCTGACTGAGGCTGACGCTTTGAAACTAACTTACATTTTAAAATTATTTTCGATCTATCATACAACTGATGGCACAAACCATAATAAATATGGTTGAGACACTGTATGGCAATTAATAGGATTAAAAGGGAGCGAGAAGGAAGAAATCTATTTGGGGCTATCACTGGGTTTGATTCTTTGCAGAACGTTATTTGTGGTAGCAGACATATGCTGCTATAAAGGATAACTTGAGGATTTTCCTAGAATTTCTAATACTCTTATATAATTTTATATAGAAGTGGTGGGGATGTATACTGTCTATGTGTGTGTTATTCTTCATATCACTCCAGTCCTTTTAATCTGTTCTTCCATGTCTGTCAGACTCATGTTCTGTTAATATCAATTAATGGTTGATGGTAATCATCCACTTCACATTTCCATAACTTCTAAAATCTTCTGGTGTTTAACCAAACCTGGTCCAAAGATTTCCCAGAATTCCCTGCAGAAATTAAATATGTAAAGGATATTCCATTTAGATGATGTAGTAACTATGAATTTACAATCTGTTAGAGCAACTGAAAATTACAACATTTTTTACTTTGCCATCCCTTATTACTCTTTGACCATCTCATCATTTCAAACAACTAGCATTTGTTTTAAACAATTTTTTTTCTTCATTTCCATTTCTACTATATTGTTTCAACTACTCTTAGCTCGTCCTTGATATGAAATGGTAATGTTATTTTAGAATTGGCCTGTCAAACTGGTGGCCAGCGGGCCAGATGCGTCACACACAGGCCCCGCCCACCCCAGCTCCGCAAAGGCAAAAAAAGTCATACGTCATGATAGGTCACATGATGTGATCAAGTTTGACACCTGTGTTTTAGAATATTAAGAAACAGCGGAATGGAATGAACTGATCGTTGCTTTCATGTATATATTTTTCATGACAACAGAACAATATAGTATGACACATTTCTAAAAACTCTTTCCTTACCAGAGGTACAAAATGTCTTGGGTTTTCAGCAACATAATATCAGTTGATACTGCCAAATATTAGTATCTCATTGTGTATCAGTTTGCAATTTAAGTTATTCATAACATTCTGCTTAAATAACTGTAAGACAAATAAAGTAGGAGATGAGCAGCCTGAGCTGAAGGGTGGGGTTAAACATGTAATTAGTTTGGTGTCATTGCACCAAACAAGAGATCCAAATCCTCACACACACCTTTACTATGAATTCTATTGACTCTTATCTAACACTAATTTAGCTTGAGCTGTTAGTTGCTCGGGTTCTTGTGTGTAGTTGGCAGGAATAAACTGTAAGTGTTTTGAACTCAACTGCTATTCCTGGTTATTTGCTCCTGATAAATACTTGCTTGGAGTTTGGAGAGAGCCTACAAATCAGGTCCATTTGTGTCTTTTTAGGATTCCTGGGACCAACTTGTGCAGACAAAGTCGATTATTGTGCTTCATTTCCTTGTCAGAACAATGGGACCTGTTATACAGATCGACTCTCCTATTCTTGCAGCTGCAGTCCAGGTTTTACGGGACCTACCTGTGCCCACCTGATTGACTTCTGTGCTCTGAATCCTTGTGCTCATGGCATTTGTCGCAGTGTTGGAACAAGTTATAAATGTCTCTGTATTCCAGGTATGTAAGTTCTTGTCATATTCTTTCATATCTTCTTTGCTGTTAGCAATATATAATTAAAAGTATTTTTATTTTCCTGTTTAACATATGTGTGCTGACAAGCTGTTTTTTTCTATTAATAACATTTATGCAGTTTATGTTTAATGAAAGAAATAGATTGAACACTTGGACATGCAAATTATTCTCAGTAAGGTATATCCTTTGTCTGAAAGATTTATTCATAATTGTAGGCAGGATTTTTTTGTCAAAGGAGTTAAAATCCCTTGAATCAAGTGATCACAGCTGTACATTAAATTATGTTCACAGAAAATTAAATCACATTTTAAATTGTGACCGACTTACATAAAATCCATGGACTTGTATGTTTTATGAACAAGTAATATAGCATGATAGACTGAGTTGGATCATGATACAGCTAATTGAACCTCATTGAATTTTAGTGCGAGCTAACTTTATTTAGCTTTTTATCTAATTTCTGATAATTTAGGCTGCATTCAAACATGAAGGTCTTCTCATCTAGCATACATTCAGAATCCCACTTAATTAGTTTCATCTTTTTTAATTTCTCTTCCATTGCCAGCCTCTGCATTCAGTTTTCTAAACAGATTATTGCAAGCATGCCCATGAGCATTTCATACACTTAGATACGTCCCTTTAAAAACAGGATTGAATCTGAAATTCAGGAACATCAAAATGTTCCTTATTCATTGGCTTTGCTCAGAACTACATTCAGAAATTCTATACAAAATAAAAATTGAGAAAAGGAGGAGTATATCTGGACTCAAACAATTAATAGAAGTCATTGCTGGTTTATAAAAGAAATAGATTCAAAATCCATTGTGCCAGCAGACTGGAAGAAAGAAATTCAGAAGCTTCCAAGAGGCCCTGCTTTAATGAGCTCACTAATAAAACACGACTGGAGGGTTCCTAATTCGACTCTCAAGATTCTGGACTTTCACCCCTAGTTGTTGCCACTCAACTCATTAAAGAAAGCCTGTGTGAGTTCTGCTTCCTTGTAAGGGACTTGACACTGTAATTTACAATAAGAACTTGATTCAAAAGGACAGTTAAAGCAGATTAATGTGTAAAGGAATTATTACCCCTACAAAGTAATTGTTTGGACATTATCTGCAAGCAAGCTGCCAATTGTTTCACGGTGCTTTTTTTCTTTCTCACATAATGACGTGAACTAGAGGAATAGCTTAGGTTATGTGTTTGCAGAACATTACATACTATGTACTAAGGAAAATCCTTCTTCTAATCCAGATGGGAAAAATGAGCAGATAAGTAGAGGAAAGCATTTTAAACAATGTTTAAGTGTAGAATATTATTGGCTACTTCCCAATAATGTGTTTGCATCATTGTATGTTATCTACATTTTTGCTGAATTACTGACCTTCTCTCCCCCCATTATGTCACTCAGAAATACCAAACAAAAGAGAAATTTAAAATAGGCTAATTATAATGATGAAATGTTCATAATAATTATCAATGGGCCCATCTGGAAGGGCTTTGTATTGATCCTGTCCATTATGTGACGTCTAATTGTTAAGCATTGTAATGAGCTGTAACGTAGGATTGTCTTTGGAAATAATCTGGACATTTCAGTTATTTCAAAATAGGCTGTTATAAGGGTCCATGAACTGGGACCATTTCTCACTTAGTATTAAAATATCCCTAATTGTGTTTCAGGTTCAATTTAGAATATTTACCTTACCTTTGCTTCTTAGTGCAAGAATTTTCAAAATTTTGCATATTTTGTTTCCTTTTTTAAAATTCATTTTTAAGTTTGTCCACATGGTAAAAAGTCTTCAATGAAAGATTGTCACTGAAATTTCAGAGGTGTCCTCACTTCAGAATGTAAAAATGAATTATATGAAGCCAATTCATCCTGTTTTGTTCATCTATAAGGAAAAGTACTTACATACATTCTTACAGGCCTTTCAGACCTTGAAGAACTGTGATACTTCATTGATATTTTTTAAGGTTCTGAATGTGAAAAATATATTCAGCATTTTCAGGCATTAACACACACACACCCCTCATATGAGAGGGAGACAGTGTACTTCCTTATCAAGCCTCTAAGAGTTATGCTGACAGGCATAGGAATGTCAACAAACCAGTGAATAGCTACTATTCAGAAACATGATATATATAGCTGGTGCTGGGACCGGTTGATTGCTGCAAAAACTCCCAGCAGAGTTTTTGATAGACTAAGTGCATAAGTTCTCCTTCTCTCCATAACAGAGAAGGAGGGGAAGGATTACATTTTATTTTTCCATCTTTCTTTTTATCCCCTCCATAAACTGGAAACACACACACACTCTCACATATACCATACACTTTGAACTTTGAATAAAGGCCCTATGGGGGAAAGTACTGCAGTGTATGCTTCTGACGAAATAAGGTTGAATTTAGATGTTCTACTGCTGTAGCTCTCAATTATCTCTTATCAATATTGCGTTAGTCAAAACATCAGAGAGTTGTAATGTTTGTGATATTAAAGCTAAGCCATCATTTGATTTGTTTGTTTTTACCATAGCATGATGTGTGAGCCCATTCTTATAGCTTATTGGATAAAAATAATTTTAAAATACCAGTAGATTATTTTTCTAAGGATATGTGTCAAGTGAATAACATATATTACCTTGTATGTCAATGTAAACACATGAACAGTTTCCAATTTTATATTTATATATTGGGAATATTTTTAATAGTTTGAATTGGCTTTATAAACGGGTTAAGTGAGATTGCTTAACGCATTGTAAGCCGCCCTGAGTCTCCAGAGAAGGGCAGCATATAAATAAAAAAAAAGAGATTGGACTGCCAGATTGAAATTAACTAATATAATGAGACAATCTTCTGGTAACTTCCAGATGTGTTGAATATAAATGGTTATAATCCTTTAGCCAACATTAATTGACACATGAAGGTTGCCACATTAAAGAAGAATGACTAGAGCAAGGTCTAAACTAGTTGAGAAACTCTGTATAAACCCCTATAAATTACTTTCCAGACTACTCCAAATGGAATTATTTTTATTCCAGACTATTGAATTACTGTCCCTCATCCTGTAAAAATAAAGCATCCATGCTTTTTTAAAAAATTTTAAATTTTTTTTTATTATAAATTAAAAACAAAAAACCAGAAAAAAGACTATAACAAGACAAAATCACATACATATGACTGAGGTTGATTCAACCCCCATATATATACAGTTTCTAAATAACATT
>JANHZT010003186.1:251704-265671 GCA_032468215.1 Stegonotus admiraltiensis
AGTAATTGAATATAAACAACCAAAGGTTCTTGTCTGTGTGTACTGATTAATACAAGATAACTCATAGGATGTTGTTTCACTAGCATCCTCACCTTATTTCTCAGTTGCAGCTGAAGTGGGACTATAAATTGCATACAAATATATTGTATTTTTAGTAAAATAATTGCAGAGAGACATGGTCAGAGACATCTGCTGGAATCCTAAGTGGACAACTGCCAGCTGAAGTAGACAGCATGGATCAGATGGAACAGTTTTAGGACATAATTATACCAATATATCATTTCTAGAAGCTACATAACAATTCCAAATGGCATTTCTGTATCATTATCACCCTATTATAGAGGTGAAGAGAACTGCTACTCGGTATGTTCATGGCTGTGATTTATGTTGCCCGAAAACCTCATGCAATGTATACATGTATATCAACGGCTAGCAGGAAGCATTGGTATACTATATTAGTAAGTAAAATTTAATTTTTCTGAGAATAATTTCCCATATTTTTGTTTGTACAATATTTTTATTTGTTAATTGTTAGATTTAATACACACCAAATACCATGATTTTAACAGTTTATAATTTACAAATGGTTTATCGAACTGAAAATGGGGTTTTGGAACACAAATAAATATCTTATGATCCATGTTCAGTAGAGAAGAGATTTTAATTCTTAATTCTTTTTTTAATTTTTTTTTAAATTAAGTATAATTTATAATTTTAAATATAATTTTCATTTATTGCTTTCTCCACAAGCCCTCTCCAGTCTTTAAAATACCTCTTAAGTTTTGCTTGTCTTACAACTGTGATCTATGTTAGTGACAACCTTAAATATAATATACACATCTGAGAGGGAATTCCTTTTCTGCTCTTTCATAATTTTCAGTTCTCATTTAATTCTTTTTCCTAATATAAACAGACCTTTCTTCATGCTACATTTAGAATATTGATTTTTGCCCGTATGAGTACTTTATTGATTCATTAGCAGTCTTTGAACATTTGCGAGGAGGATAAGTACACAATACATCCATCTTTGAAAATTTAGAAACACAGAAATACAATACATACTATCTATTCTACAACTGGTCTAAAAGTATCAAAAGATGGCTTTATACATTCTTTCTCTTGTCTGGGATGATCTACAACCATATTATCACCTGGTTAATATACCTTCTATTCCTTTGAATTTTATGCATGTCATTAAAATCCATTGCAGAAAACCCAGAACTTCTCTTGTATCACATTTCTGTTACACCTAGTAAAAAGAAGCTGACTATTGTTTGGTTTGGTATAGCTTAGTTGAACACTATGGTCATAGACAAGAACAATTTAAAAAGTAAAATAATAGTAATAAAAATATATCAGGATAAAGCATAATCTGGCTAAAATAATATACCAAAACATATAAATCACAGTGACTCTGGGAGGCTTTACAAAAATAAAAACCTGATATAAAAACAATAACAAGTAATAATCCCACATTCCCCTGGTGATAGCAATCAGTCATTCAAACCATTTTATGGGCTCCATCCACTCTGCGGTTCCCAGTCCTGTTGGCAAAACCAAGTCTTCAAGGCACTTCTGAAAGAGTGTCAAAGTGGAGTCCAAACTGTCTATGCAGGGATGATGTTCCACAGGGAGGGAACCACTATGGAGAGAACCCTTCCTCTTGGTTCAGCTAGATGAACTTGGTTCCAAGCCATGTAGGGCTTTAAAGGTAACAACCAGCACTTGGAACTGGACCCAGAAACAAATTGGCAACTAATGCAGCTCCTGCTTCTGGATACTTTTCAAGGGTAGCCCCATGTAGGGCCCATTGCAATAATTAACATGGGAGGTGACTAGGGCATGAGTGGGAGTAGACATTGTTGATCCAGGAAAAGGAATAACTGGTGTACAAACTGCAGTTGTGCAAAGGCCATGATTGTCACATACTCCTGAAGCAGGAGTTGTGAATCCAGGAGAACTCCAGGTTATGGACTGAGTCTGTTTGGTACAGTGCCATCCATCCAAGACCAGAGATGGCAAGAGATTCTCCATGGACCAAAGAATTCCAAACCCAGAGCCATTTTGTATTGCCAGTTTAAGCCTGTTGATCCCCATCCAGCCCTTAACAGCATCCAAGCACTGCAAGGGGGGAAAGGTGTCATGGCATCATTTAACTCATCATGGCCTTGAAGCAATTATTTGAGTTCCATAGCCAGTATATCAAAACTGGATATACTACCTGAGATCTCCCCTTCCTGAGATCTCTACCTCCTAAAAAATTATTAGTTGAGGCAATCATCTTGAATCCTGCATATCTTGTTAACATTTTGGTTCAGAAGGAGAATATATTATCCAGTGTATGTTCAACATAGGCAATTAAACTAAAATGTATCAATTTCAGATAACTTTTGCTGCTTACAGAACTTAAACATTATAAGACAAGACTGTGATTAGATACCCCACTGCAATTTCTAAAAATGGCCATATAGGAGGTGGAGGATTTTTCTTTTTATTCATGGTTACATCAAGGTCTGACCTCCATACAAGCCGATATAAAGAGAAGAGAAATTGAGGAGGCCTGTATTTTCTTCACACTAAAGAAAAATATTGGTATGTGGAATGGAAATATTTAGGATGTTATAGGAACGTGTTCTCCAACCATCCCAGGGCTACATTTAAAGATTTAACTTATGCTAAGACACCCAGTCCATGATCTCCAACCTGATGTTCAATCAAGGATATTTAAAGCAGCTGTATAAAATCCATGTTTCATCTATTTACTGCAAGCTGTCTACAATTACAAGAACTTTCATCAGAAATTAATACCATGGAAGCCAGCAGCAATTTGTATGTTCTCTGATGCAAGAGAATAAATAAGAGTGTGTAGAATCTGGGCACATTTCACATCTAGAATCTGAACACAAAAGCACGCTGAAATAATGTGTTCTATAAACTCTACTTAGTGCAAGATAGCATTAGATTACAAGTAACCGTATAAGCTACTTTGTAGCTGAATTATTTTTCTCAGAAAGTTACTCAACTGGTTTTATATTAGATGAGGAGTTTCTCATACTGGCTCATTGAACACCATTTGGGACAACCAAAGATAGTTCTCTTCGCATAATATTAGGAGACAAAATTTTCAGGAGACAAAATGTACCAAATTTCATGGAAATTAATTAAAGTCTTTTAAGTCTTTTAATTCACTTACATACTGGATCAAATGGGAAAGAGATTAAAATGATATGGGAACACCAATAAGGGATTAAATGACTCATTAATGTAAAGCTAACTTTACTCAGGTTAGATTCATTTTGGAAAGGGTTCCAAGAAACAGCTATAGAGTAAGAATGATTGAAAAAGCAAGACTCCATATTCTAGAACTTGTAGCTGAATCCCGACTACTCAAAACATATCTCCAAAATGAGATTGACTGCAGTGGTGCAACCATGCCTGACATGAAGAATGTGCACACACAAATCAATATTATTTAGAAGTATTTTCAAAACTAGAAGTTAAAAATAAGTACTGAATGATTTGTGGATAGTAAGAATACACAATATAGGGTAGCTAAAAATGCATAATTGAAAAATTAGTCTTAAAAACATCCTGGAAAAGGAGAAGATGAGCTTGAACAAAGTGATATAAATACAACAACTATGAATATACAGTACATTGATTTCTTTCTTAAGCTTCTCCAATTTATTTCCCCATCCAAAAGTCTCTAATTTGATGAAGAACCCATTAATTCCTTAAAACAATAAAGGTAGTCCTTGCTTAAAGACCATTCATTCAGCAACCATGTTATGTTGGCACTGAACAAATGGTACTTATGCCTGGTCCTTGAAGTTACAGCTACAGTAGTGTTAGTTGCTTGTCAACCTGCCCTCACTTTACTCTCCCCCATCTCTTCCCTTTCGGCCACCCTTCACAGTGGCTCTACATTCAGTATCGGTGATGCTAGGGCTAACATAGAGGTTTTGAAGCCTTCTAAAATTTTGGGAAGGATGCCGCCACAATTCTCCAAATCACATGTATGGTTCTTGCTTTCTGAAGGCCTTTCTGAAACATATCAAGGAAACCACATGTGATTTGAGGTGCAGCTTGCTTGCTAGGTTTCAGAATATAATTTTATACCTTGCCCCAACTGGAAGATTGGCTGAGAAATGCTGTTGTTTTCTCAGCTCCTTCACCTACTTTTACACTCAGTTGTAGGGCATGTGAACAATTTTGCAGATTCAACTAGTTTCAGTTAAACACATTAG
Source organism: Stegonotus admiraltiensis (assembly GCA_032468215.1). Lineage (NCBI taxonomy): Eukaryota > Metazoa > Chordata > Lepidosauria > Squamata > Colubridae > Stegonotus > Stegonotus admiraltiensis. Next base: position 255,952 of record JANHZT010003186.1, read on the forward strand.
GGCTTTGTGCAATGTGTAAAACTACCCACAGAGAGATTGAGCATAACGTCTAGGAAAATGAGTTACCAAATATAGTAAAATCTATTTGCCTGTTGACACTGCCATCTGTGCGCTTCCAATATTCATACCACATGACAGCTTTTCAAATTTCCTTCTGTTATATGTGAGATGCAGCCAACAAGCACTAATCATATAACAGAAGCATTTCTCCCAAAATTATTTTACCCATATGGTGCAGTATCCTCTAACTTTATCACCTTTATTTATACATTTTAATATTTGAATGGAAAATATTTAACCTCTACATGCAGAATTAGGTATACCTTGTGGACTCTATGTCATAAAATAAATAAAAGAGCGAGTAAAATGCTTTATTAGAAAGTATAAATCCTTCCATTCCCCACCATTCAATCAGAGCTGAAGAAGCTTCTTGGATGAGAAGTGAAATGTGTTCAAAGAAAAACTAGAAAGTCCAGTTTGCCTCTTGAAAAAGCACTTTTGGGACAACCATGACCTGGATGACTGAGAATCTCCATAGATATTTAGCTTTATTAGAAACTTATAATTCGATTAGAAATACAATTCTAATTGTCACTAAGACTATAGGTTGATATGCTTTTCACCTTTCCCAATATACATTCTAAATTTAATTTATTGATATTAGCAAGAAAGATGAGCAAATATATTTCAGTAGTATGGTATCTTTCTACTGCACCAGCCCTCACAAAATCTAGCTGGCTATAGAGAAAGATTTTTCTGCAATATATGAATTGCAATGCTTTCTGGTTTTGTTTCCATCATCAAATATGTATGCTTAACTTTTGAGCAAACAACATTATTACATTATTTTATACCTGCATATGAATGATGTACATCCGATGGTTTGAAAGGTTATTATTTTAGTAAGTGCAAAATTTAAACTCTGTAGCGAGTTAGCTGTTATGAGATGATATGCATGATGAGATGATATATCTTTCAGGCAGAAATGCCTTCCACTTTGCTTACAATAAGATTTCATTGGCCACTGAGTTTTAAAAGGTTTTCTTGAAGATAGATTGGTTCAGATAATACATATTGCAGTGCTTTAAAGAAAACTTTGTGTAATTTCCTGCTTCAAAATGGTAACAGTGTCAGCTATTAAAATCTGAATTGTTATGAAAACAATACTTTGAAGTTATGATTGACTACAGAGGCTACCAGCTAAGAATCTACTTTATTAACATTTAACAATCATTTAGCTCTGTTCAAAGTATTTTGGAGCAACCAAATTGCTTTCTCTGGATGAATTAGCTCTGGTGATGGAGGCAGCATATCAAATGATCATTCAATAATTGAATAATAGTAATTAAACCAATCATTGGATTCAGTGGGGTTTTTATTCAAATAAAAGAATAAGATTGTGATCAAATAATTAATATAATCATAATTACGAGAAATAAGACTATCGTGCTATATAGATCTCAGTGAAACACAGTAGACATTAATGTTTGCCAAATTAAAGGCAAAATATGGGTTTCTGGAAAACCATTATTGCAAGAATGTCTAAAGATGAGCTGAAAGCATCACAAAAGAAAGCAGGAACACATCCAGGTCTAAGATGTGAGAAAGTGGAAAGTGGAAGTAGATGTAGGAAAAGAGTGGAGGGCAATGGGAAAGCTAAGGAGAGCCGTGAAACAAACCAAAGCAGAAGAAAAACTGAGAAGGATGTGCATGGATACATACACTCTGCATGAGAAAATGAGAGTGAGTGAGATAATGAATGTTGATGAGAGATGCTGAAAGAAAATGAATTACTGGCTTGAATGGACCTTGTATGCTGGCAGTATTGGGTGAAAGGATTAGAAAGATTCCAATTGAAAGATATAATTATGCGTGGCTTGTAATTTGAACTTTATGTATTTTTAGACTTATCATTTTTGCCTTTCAGGAAATGGGCACTCTAATCATGGGGACTATGCCAAATTAGAGTCCTTGATCACAGCCTTCTTGGAATATTAGATCTCACAAGAAAGTTAAATTTGGTTATATACAACTAAATGAAGAATGCAGAGTTTCTTCATAGATGAGTGTGTGTGTTAAACATATGAACATAGGTTTATCATTGTTAAGGTCTAAAGTACATAAGCCTGATCATATGCATCTACTTGTAGAGACATTTTGTTGTCTTCAATGGACTTGTTTCCAAGTTTGCATATAATTTTAGCCTTAAGTTGCTTTATTTGCATTAATACAGTAGCCAGCTTTGAAAGTACAGTTCAGAAGGGGAAAGAAAATAATGGTTGAACCCTATGGTGTTCTTGAATACCACAAACACCTGGTTGAATAGTGCAAATATAAATTCTTCTGATACCTAGACAGGTCATTGAGAGATGCCTGGTTGCCATAGTAACCAACCTATAATGAAAGTAGTAAAAGAAGCACTAGGGCTCCAATATTTATCTTCTGAAACCAAAACCAGAAATCTGTGTTTTCTAGGAACTTGGTGATGTGCACTTCTGCTTAGTTTCATACTGCATCAGCAATGTGTCTTCCATACCTGTATAAATTTTCAGTTTTAAAGATTCTGCATAGATTTAAATGCAGTAGTGCGCAGATAGGAAAAACATATTCATGAGAGATGACTGGGAAATGTTGGTATGAAATCGATGTATAATATGTGACAGATGCAGCACCTGCATTATATTAATGTAAAAAGCTAGCAATGCAATGGCCAAATAATTTGGTATGAAAACCTGAGGAGCCTTTTTTTTTTTCTTGGCTTATGCAGTTGAATCTCTTTAGAAGACTGGTTTATTTTAAATTCATGTCATGATTTGGAAGACACATAAATAATGGCCGTTACAGTTTGGTCTTTTCTCCCATTAGAAATGATAATTTCAGTTTGGCCTTTGGAGAACTAATTTTGAGCAGAAATGCAGTGAAAATATGTTGTATGTGGCACTGGGAAGATTAAGAATCACTCTAGAACTTCATTCCAATGAATGAACTGTAGATTATATTTGCATTCGCAGCAATTATGCTAATCCCTTTCAGAGCAAGCAATACTAGTTAGAACTCAGAGTATGATATAGTAAGCTAAAGACATTAAAGACACGAGATAAGGAAAAGAAAAGAGTTGAGACTGGTTTACAATTATGCTTATGATATATTTCTATACTTTCAAACTATTCAAACCATCCTTACTTCTATTGCATCCATATGTGCTTTGTGTGTTGCATTGTTTTTCTCAAACTTCTCTGTCTCATTGTGCAATTTTCATCAATCAGCCACAATTATTCTGGATTTCCTCTTTTGCTTAATTATTAACTGTTCCTTCAGATATTGATTTTGCTATTCAATCCTCTCCAATGGATCTCTGATTTGGAAAACCTCTTGGATACATGGCTACTGCTTAAACAGCACGGTTATGACAATAGCCAAAGCAGCTTTGTCGGGCTCTGACTGATGCACCAGTTGCAACGTCCCTTAGCGATATAATTCATTCTTCAATCACCACTTAGTTGGATTGCTCTAAATGTACTTAATGAAGGCAGCATTTGGAGACCACCCAGAAACTGTGGTTAGTCCAGTATGCAGTTAAATTAGAATGTCCAGTATGCAGTTAAATTAGAATGTAGTGTGTCAGGTCAATCCTGTTGCTGTAGAGTACTAAAGGTGCATTGGTTGCTACTGCCCAGTTTCTGGATCTGGGTCCAAATACTTGTTATTACCTACAAAGTCCTATACAGAGAAGTAGTGGCTGACATCAGGCATCACTTTGCCAAGGGTGGATCTGCCCATCTAGTAAATATACTGTGAGAAGACCAGCTTACAATCTTCACTCTCTGCTGTAGTCCCATAATTGTGGAGCTCCTTGGCATGAAAACTCATAAATCCCCATCCCTCTAGGCATTTCATAAAGCCACGAAAACTGCATTGTTCTTTTAATGAGAACTGTTTATGGTGGTCATCTGGGGGGCCACTTATTAATAGTACGCTTTGCCTTTGTTTCTTTTTCTATTTTTACTCTGTTGTGTACCTCGTAGAATCTTCAGATTGAGTTGGTTTATAAAAACTGATATAATAAATAAATGAAATCTATTCATTTTATGGTATGCTTTCTCTAAATCAACAAAGAATAATTTTTCTTTCCTGTATTAACATATTTTCTCTAGCAGTTACCAGGGCTGCAAATTATCAGTCCAAAGAATACTGTATGTTTCACTGAACCCAGATTAGGCTAAAATTTATATTTTATTTTCCAAATAGACATAGATGACATTAACAATCTAATTTGTCTATAATTCTTCCATTCACTCTGACTATTTTATGTTAGAGAGAAAAATTCATAATTCTTTTCATTCTGTTCCAAGTAGCTTCCACATACTTTTTCTTATCATCCATTCAGTCTTCTGGGAAATCTGTCTTCCAACATTTTACATACTGGAGTCATGCTTTTTGTTTTTGTTTCTGTTTTTTTTTTGTATTTTCACTTTTGTTTCTTCCATTGTCCACATATCCACAAGATCAGGCCACTTTCATCCTTTCTTTTAACAGGATTAAAATCATAGCATAACCAGTTTTATTTTTTTTTTCACTTGTTAATTCATGAACTTTATTCCTCTTAGATTCCAAACTGCAATTTTCTTCATCACCATATGCAGCCATAAATATTGATCTCTACCTCACATCATGGCTTTGCTCAATTGAGACTTTCACGTAATGCTTTTTTGATCAGACTGGGGGTTGGGGAGAGAAATGTACATGTTGTTGTTAACTATAATACCACAAACAGCACTCCCTGACAACAGAAAAGACAATGCCTGACAGTTTTTGCCTATTTTGGTTTGAAGGCAAAGTTCAGGCTTATTCCAATAATACAAGTTAGAACTTCTAAGCTAGAAATCACTTTATCTGATACTATTTTGTTCCACTAGCAGGATGAGATGCAACATATTGACATTGTACATTATACAAAAAATTTGGTAGAGAATGTGAAATAATGCAATTAACTAAGAAACATGTTTCTAATTGGATGAAAGTAACAAATGGTAGAGATATTCAAAGCAGGAACAAAAAAGCTCCTGTTTTTCATGGCTATTATTTTAAACTCTTAATATCTACAAATTAGTTTGAAGCAACAGGAGAGTAATTGCTCTGACAATAATTAAAAACGAAAACATACTGAAATCCTAGGGGTGTCCCTCCTCCCATCACTGCTATTGCAGTCCAAATGATTTCTTATTGGTTTTGAGGTTCTTTTATAGTCTCTAGTTCAGCACTTGGCTATATTGGAGGCTGGCTTCACATATTGTGTGATGCCATAAAGTGGTTGGTTGACTGTGTCTTGGATTATAATGATGTGTGAAGCCAGACAAAGGTTGAAAGCAAAGACATTGAGAGAGAAATGTTTTGATCTGAATTTATAAAAATAGTATTATCCTTAATAAGGTGAATTTCTTACACAATTCACCCATTTTTCATGCATTTTAACCATTACTTCTTTACCCTTTTACCGCAGATGCCTCTTGTATTGTATACTGAGACCCAAGATTCCTTTATTCTTAGGAGTCAGCCTTTGTCTTGAGAATAGCTATTCTTTTCTCTGACCATTGGTGTATTTGGCTTACAGTTTACCCTTCTTCTTTTATATTGTCAGATACCCTGTTGAGATGCTTTTTTCCTTGTAATAACATTGCATGCTAACTGCATAAATTGCATACTCTGCACACTTCCAGGGTAAATAGCTGCTGCAGCGATGCCTTCAGTAGTAGGATTGTAAGACCATTACTTCAAACAACAAATATCATGAAAATTGACAGTAGTAATGCCTTATGATTTGCTTGCAGTAATAGTCTTGGAAAACAAGCCTTTTACTGTCAGTGGACAACTATATTATTAATATATTATCTATTTTGGAACCAATTTGGTAAATGGTTAAAATATCAGGCTAGAAACTGGGACACTTGATGGGTTCTTGATCTTGGACTAGCCAATCTCTCTCGGTGCTAGGAAGGAGGCTAAGAAATAGGCAATGGCAAACCACTTACTTAAAACTTTGCCAAGAAAACTGCAGGAACTAGTCCAGGCAGCCTCCAGGAATCCAAAACCGACTAAAAGACATAAATAATTATTACCCATCTGGTTCAATATTATTTGCTAGCCAACTCTGAGCCACGGTTTCACATCATGGCTTTGTTAATAGAAAGGGACCACAATTTGCTAGCCAGATAGGACTAAGAGATACAAGCAAGCCAGAAATTAGCTAAACAAATAATATTATATCATTACTTCTAAATCTGGCTACTGACAGACAGACATCTCCAAGGTTTCAGATAAACCTTTCTCTACCTTGTTTAGAGATAAGAAGAACCAACTAGTTATTTACCATCATGATAATTAAAGAAGTGTAATAATTCACCCCTTGAAATAATTACACATGATTATCAGTAATTACCATGGGAAGAATAAAGTAAAAACCATTAAAATGTTGTATAATAGTAGGCATAATATACATTTTTTAAAAAAGTTCCAGTTCACATAATTTGAAATTTCTCAATATGGACGAGTGGGTTCTAGTTCCCACAATTGTTAGTCATGGCTATTCTACAATGAGATTCTGAAAGTTGATACACACATCTAGAAGAGCATCAAGTTAAGGAAAATTGGTGCATGTTAATAATTTAGTCTGTTTTCTTTGTGAAACTGGGAAAGGCAGCATCCTGCAGTCCCTGTACAAGCATTTAGGCATTTGGAGAGACAGCTTCTCTTTCCCCTGCAAAAACCTAATCAGGTTTCATGGACTTCTTCTAATACTTTAAGCAATGAGATTGACTTTTACAAATATCTGCTGCTTCCTGTTCTACAAACAGGTTTAATTTATTGAAAGTGATTGTCTGCAGTTCTATCATAACCCTGCTATCATATAACCCAGCATGCTAAACCATGACTGACTAGATGTACATCTTATTAAGTCAATACTAAATAACCACATTAAATAACATATAAGGGTTTAAAGTAACCTATGAACACAGCTACTTTGCCCAGCATCCTGAGATTGTTTTCTAACTGTGCAGAAGACTTGACATGAGCTCTGTGGAAGCCAGAATGTGTTCACTTAGCTCCCAAGTATTATTGCTGTTATCATGGTCCAAGAGACCAATTTTCAATAGGTTTCTGCCAAAAAATGAAGACGAGATACAAACACTGTCCAAAAGATGGTTTTTCTGAAACATAGCAGCCATTTTAAGATTTTATTCTGAAAATAATGAGTTCAGAATCTACAAAAATTATGTGCTTTTCAAGAATTTATTGTGAATAAAAGCTAAAAGCTAAATTTTACCTCTAACAATGTAACAGTTGCATGGTCAATTTCAAACTATGTTGCTCTTGCCGTATTGTTGCTTGTTTCCATGTGTGACAAGATAGAAAATGCATTTTTTTTAGTAAGTTCCACCAAATAAGGAGATGAGCTGCATTGCTCACCAGCAGATGTCTCTTTTCTCTGTCCAACCAGCATAGATTGCATAATGCAGAAGACAAAGTTTCTTTTGCAAATGAGTATCAGAAGATCCTTTCCCTTTTTCTTTACTGATTAATGTTGCTGATGGAATGGCAGATATCAATGATGCAAATTGCTAGACTTGGAACGCTGCTGAAACCTGATTTCTAGGTACAAATGTACTCAATGGGCAAATTCATTTATAAAAAGTCTCAGATCTTGTTATGAGCTTTCCTGGCAAATTCCTTAATGGAAACATTATGCATGCAGGAAAAAATATGGAATCTAAAATATTTACCTAAATTAATTTAATTCTATTTATATTCTTAAAATAATGAAAAAGATACCTTGGGTTTGGAAACAAACACATTTATCAACCAAGCTAGATAGATAATAAAGAGATAGATGATAAAGAGATAGATCGATAGATTTTCTTTTAAAAAGTGACAGCATTTATTCTTTATGGAACTTCAGCACAACTTCAGCATAACATTTTGGCAGAATACTGATCTGATGTCTTGACTCTAGTTGCTGCCCTAATTAATAAAAAGTGTGAGGTGTCAAATTGGGGACATTCTGAGGACACTTTCTTGGTTTATTAGTAGCCAATGGCTTATATTTCTACCATGTTACACAGATGGACTGTTCACTTCACCAATAAGGTGAGGTAGGTAAAAAAAATAATAAAACCTACTGTACATATGTTTTTTAGACCTGTGATGGAAACCAAGGAATTTCATTATTTTCTGAATAGTGAAAGTCTGATATAAACCTAAAACAAGGCAGACCAACAGTGCGATCAAGAGGAAAGCATAGCACTCTCCTGCTGATGCAAAGTGTTGATAAAAGGATCTTGATCTATCAATTCAATATTCCCTTCACTGCTGGCAGTTGCTTATCCATGCCAGATAAATGTTTTTAAATGTGATTGAACATTTCAAGGACATGTTTATTTACCAATCAAATTTATAAACACGCACTCTACCGCTGAACCAATTCCCAAACAGGAAGGTTGTCAAGTCAACAGTATAGTGGTCAATAAAATCATTTATAAAATGTTGGCTGTTGCAATGCTGTAGAATTAAGGATGGTTTTATCTCAGAGCAAAGCTGTGACTTAAACTTGCCCCTCCCTTTCCAACTCACACTGGGCCTGGAAGTGCTTAATAAAGCCATATTGACAACTCACCCTATTATGAAAAGGGAAAGTAGTTCACCTTTGAAAAAACAGGGATAAAGTCTAGCCCCCAACACAAATCTAACAAACAAAACAACAAAACAAGGGAAACTGGTTGAAATCCAATCTGACACTTCCTTGGTGAGGATGAGGATGGTAATCGCAAACACACGCCCTCAAGACTCTTAGTGGGCACATAGACTTTATTTGTATCAGAAACTAACAAGGCTGGATGAGAAATCCCGAGTCAGAAGGGGTAAAAAAAGAAAAGCAACCTAGCGAGGCACCATTTGTTGGAATCGTCACATTTTAGCCGAAAGGAAAAGAGGCTAATTCATGACGCTGCCTAACTGCAGATGGTACTTTGCTTCTGCTTCTGAAATCGCGCAGCCGAGGCGACGCCAGGGAAGCCTTGACCCTAGGCCGGATAGCAGAGCAGCCGCAACGCCGTCACACGCCGCCACCACCAGCAGCAGCGAGGCAGATATTAGGGGCTGAGGCAGCAAATGGACCGGGAAGCCCCGCACTAGAGGAAGCACGCCGTTCGGGGGGGCGGGGGTGGGAGTAGACCAAGTGGAGGCGGAACTTGACGGAGAGGAGGGGCTTGGGCGGGGCTTCGTGGGGGTGGGGCTTAGCGTTCGCAGTCCCTCTGCTGCTGCGGTGAAGGGGCTTCAGGGGGCGAGGAGGGGGAGCCAAGGCGATAGGACAGCGCATCTCGCCGCGGTGAGGAGCTGGCGCCGAGCTCTTGCTGCGCGCAGCCCAAGTTCAACCCGGGCTTGTCTCCAACGCACACGCCTCCTTTCCCCTCCTCGGCTGGGCGGCGCTCGCTTCTCTCTCTCTCTCTCTCTCTCTCTCTCTCTCTCTCTCTCTCTCTCTCTCTCTCTCTCTCTCTCCCGCCACCCGTTTGTCCGCTGGCGGCTGGCCCCAAGCTGACACACGCCAAGCAGATGTGAACGAGCCTGGCTGGAGACCCGCTGCAGCCGCTCCACAGCCAGCTCGTTAGCAACAACCCTGTCCCGCCGCTCCGCCCCGCCAGGTCCCAGCGGGAGAAATATGTGGCAGCC
>JANHZT010003186.1:287535-299382 GCA_032468215.1 Stegonotus admiraltiensis
GGGCACTCACGTGCGCAACCCCCCCCACACTCCCCCCGCTTTTGGCACGCGATGGCAAAAAGGTTAGCCATCACTGGTGTAGAACATTTGATTTTGATTTTGGGCAACATGTTAGAAAACAAGTGAAATATCTATTTTTAGAATATTAATGCAATTAGAACTTTTGCAAGGTTTTTACAGCGGTTTTGGAAGCATTTCTTTGGTGTGTGTGTGTGTATGCACATATGCACATGTACAAACTTTTAATTTTTGAATGTTTATATTATGAAACCTGAAATTCCTACCATTTCTGGTTATCAGACCCAAGCTTAGCAAGTAAAGGAAGAAAAGAGAATAGACATAAAAATGGGAGAGGTCATGGCGAAATTAGAACAAATATTCAGATCTATAGTATTAAGAGATCTTTAGCTCTTACATCTGTCTAGTATTTATTTATTTATTTTATTTATATGATCCTAACTTCCAGATAACTCTGGAGGCTAGAATTAAATACCAGCTTATTAAAAGAACCTATAATAGGCCAGAATAGCAAAGAGACAAACAAAACAAATCATACTCAAAAGAAAACAAAAGAAATAGATGTTTAACTTTTGACATGATGTAGATTCTCACTCAGGTATTATCATGCCTCCAAATATCAAGAATAAAGTTAATACATGTTTTTTAATATCAGATTGTATAATAGCAGTAGCACTTAGACTTATATACTACTCCTTAGTGCTTTATAGCACCTCTGAACAGTTTACCATGTCAACATATTGTCCCCAACAATTATTCCTGTTAACTATTTTTGATACTTGCTGATGTCTAATAAACAAACATCTTTTTTTCCTGCAAACTAAAGCGAGTACCATTTGCACTTGCTCTGCTCTGAATGTAAGGATTGGGCTGGGTGCAAATTAAACTGGATGTCATCCACAGTAACTTTCCAGCAAAATTAAAAATCTCCTTATTCCACTTAACTTTGTTCACAACACAAGCCAGATGTTTTTTAAAAAAAATTGCTTTCTTTTTTAAAAAACCATCTAACCAAATGAAATCTTTCAGGGAATTGAAATGTTTGCACACTCCCTTGTGTCTGTTGTTGTTTAACTTAATACAGGTGTTATCTAGTGTGCAGGTAGAATAGATTTATTTATTTATCAAATTTTTGCACCACCCATCTCATCTAAAATCTCTGGGATAACACTGGACAGTGGACAAATGTTATTTTTTTCTGGGAACAGGATTAGAGTCCACTTTATCGGTTTCCTCCTCCTCCTCCTCCACCTCCTCCTCCCTGCAAACCCCACTCCCTTCCAGCACTGATGATGTTACCTAGTTGGGTACTGAAATGTCTGCAAGAAAACAACCAACCTCAGAAAGTAACAAGAATTCTACAGTCCTTCTCCTCTTCCTCCTCCTCCCTGCAAACCCCTTTGCTTCTAGCACTGATACTGCATTCTAACCACTGCACCACCATAGCTGTATACATGTGCTGCCAAAAGGTCTGGAATCTGGTACACTCCATTTGTGTTGAGACTCCATATGTGTTGAAACTCACAACTAGCTTGACTGAGTGAAGTTGGAGGACTTGTACAATAGAGATGCCTTTAGGAAATTCTGGAATATGAATCTGAAATATAAGATTCTAGTTTCCTTGTATTCTGCCCAGAGTTACATGCCATGAGATGGGTAACCGTATAAGTTTGATAGGTAAATAAATAAAACAAAAATATCAAAGATCAGGAAAGAATGGTTTGAGCAGAAGAGCGTCTGAGAAGATGATGCCCTCAACAATGAGACTTTTTATGTGCTTGTTCATACTAACCATTTTCTCACAACGCCTCATTTGCGGCTTTGTTTTTAAAGCTAGTTTATAAGAAGCAAAACCACTTATAATGGGCCAACCAAGATAGTAAAACATAATTATAAAAGAATTGTTGCAAAGTATGAATTTATGTCAAGAATGTTAATCATTTGTTTATGAATATGAGAAACAATATGTAAGATAATTGCTGAATGAGCAGTTTCTGACAATCTGAGTAAAACTATACAGGATATGTATATATAGTCTGTATGAAGAAAGTTGCTGTAGGTCACATATAAACATGTATATTTTTATATGTATCTTCTGTATTGCTTTTTCTTTTAAACCATAAGAAATAATTATTAACTTTTACATAACTTAATATAGTATAATATAATGAAATTGCATGAAGAAATAGTCATTAAGAATCACCAGATTCTTAATTTTTTTAAGCTTTTGCTCATAAAAACAAGACTCCAGATACACAGAAAAATTGCTTGCTTTGATGTTTATTAACTATAAATGATTATAAACTTTTAAGACTACAAACTGCAAATCTCATTAAAGCAGCTTGGAACTTTTCCAGAACACAGCTATTCTCTTCTATACCAGGAACCTGCCTGCAGGAATCAATGAGCAACCGGAGAGGCATATTCCAGGAAATTGGTCATTTCAGCAAAACCCTCATATGGTTGGCTTAATCATGAAATGGGGCTGCAATTGTAACTCTATATTTAAGCCCTAATTACTAAAGAAATACTGGGATATTTTAGAGTTTTGCAATTCTTGTCAGTATGCGGGTGTACTGATATGTCATTCTTTGAAATGTAAGAACAAAATTATGTATAAAAAAGAAAACTAGATGCTTCTTTGATTTTACTATCTATATAGTTATCTATTAAACTATGAGTCTCTGCTGCTGGCTTCTGGACTATATCAAGATTTGAATGACTTCCAGATAAGTATATTGCATGCTGTCTGGATATCAGTTCTGCAGTTGAGATGGGTTAGAAGCATATTCCATGCATGTGAAATAAATTGACCAACTCAGAAACTCTGCTTTGTTCCAATGCCAAACATGATACATTCTGGAGTCAGATTTAATAATACATTCACTGCATTTGAAGAGGCCAGTAACTGGAGACATCAGGGTGTCTCTTCAGGTCTCCAGTACTATATCTTAATTTTAGGTTATGCTGAATGAAATGCCAGTTTTGTTCATTGATGTCATCAAGACTTTTAAAACTAGCCCAATGTAATACTTATAGGTGGGGAAAATGTATAAAATTGCTATTGCCAGGACATTTTTTGGACATTTGAGCAGTGTGGGATGGATTTTCTGTGGACCTGAATAATTACACCTGCTTCTATATATCCAGTGGCTAAACTTCTAGGATAAATGTAGTGCTGAGGTGAATTTCAGTGTTATTTGTTTGTTTGTTTGTTTGTTTGTCAGATTTATATACTGCCCTTCTCCCGTAGGACTCGGGGTGGCTCACAGCAATAAAACAACCCGACAATAGATAAAGATTAAATAATATTAAAAACCAATTTCAAATCCCCAAATCCCCAAGTTAAAATCCGCGGCAGATCAGAGAAGTGCTGAAAGAGCCATGTCTTTAGGTCGGTGCGGAGGTCGGGGGCACCTATAATAATAATTAATTTCCTACATTCTGCCAGCAGCTATTTTTTGTGAAAGTCTTCTCCATCCTCTTCCTGTTACATCAATGAAAATTATTTCAATATTTATTTCCAAAAAATGTACATAGAAAATGTATTTTCAGATATTTAAGCATCATGGCCTATCTGTTGTTTCTGGTAGTAAGTCCTTCTCAGGCAATGTGATGAGATAAATAAATCCAGGCAGGTTGTTGCTTTTCACAAAGCTAATGTTTATGGTAAATGGAAAGATAAAAAGCAACTGCAGAAAAAGTGGTAATTTTGTGGAATATTTTTAGTTAGGCAGTAGTGAGCCAGAACATAAAATGTTTCTTCAATAAACAAAACAAAACAAAAAAAACACAAAATAATCAGGAAAACATGTTGTTGGAAGATAGTATATTCATCATTTTCCTCAGTAAGTGAGGGAAAGTTTATATACTTGATGGCACCTGTAATAGATGTCTTTTTTCAACTCTGTCTTGCTGTGAAAGAAACTAATCCATTATATCACTTCGATCCTGAGCTATTTAAACTTACCATTGGATATAAAAATAACTTGCTTCAAAACAGACACGTTTGGATCACTATTCTTACCAGTTTTCACCAGGTTCAACTATAAACACTTCAGATACTTGACCTCTTATTATGTATTTGCTTACTTAGCACAAGCTCTTAGACATGAGTCAATCAGTTCATTCATTTTTTAGGGACAAAAATGAGGTCATAAGATACAAAAAAAAGCCCTTTACAGTATATAGAAAGCTTTTTATAGATTTATATTCTAAGATTTAAATTCTAGATTTTTTTTCTTCCTGCACTTTTGAGAGAAAATGCAGGCTTTGTTTTAATAACAAGATATATTACACAGACACTACTGGGCGATTTTATTGCCATTCAGCAGAGTTGGCTTTTTACAATGATTTTGAGAAACTGAACTGGGGATTATTAGACAATAATGTTTACATTCTTTTCCTTCTTTCATCTGTATCATTTATAATTTTAAAGAAAGGAAAAAGAAAACATAGATGACATTATCTTCCTTTCTTGCTTGTTTACATGAACTTAAGCAATTTTCATTCCTTCTAGCAATGTTTCCATTTCACTGCACAGATCATTAGAACAAGTCAGGTAGAAATATTGACCTTCATATATTTTTATTTTATTCAAGCACGTAAATTCTACAAAACCGAAAAAAACTCCATACTATCTTTGTTTTTATTTCATTTAGCATTTTCAGACCATGTTGAAGACTAAGCTAAATGTCTTAACTCTTCGGAAGGAACCTCTTCCCACTGTAATCTTCCGTGAGCCAGAAGCCATTGAGTTGTGCACCACAACTCCATTAATGAAGACTCGGACACATGCTGGATGCAAGGTATGTAATAACTGAAGCAACATATCTTCTCTGGCAATGTTCCACTTTGATACAAAAGAGGACTCCAAACATCTATGTTTTACAATATGAGCACCAATTGATAAAACTCTTGCTCTGTGCCTAAGGCAGGACTAGAACTCATGGCCTCCCAGTTTCTAGTCTAATGCTTTAACCACTGCACCAGACTGGCTTCCACTGACACATTAGGCAGCTGCAATTTTGAATATGTTGGTCCCTTAAATAGCATACAGTGACTTGGTTTCCAACTGATGTTGTAGATCAATTCCCATCAGCCTTCAGTCAGCATTGTTGTTAACTGAAAGACCTGAAGAGCAAAACGTCTGATGAATACCAGATTATGGGAGACTTGACTCAAAACATCCTTTAACAAATAAAAAGAAGAATCAAATAGGCATTCCATGCAAATAAAGTTTCAAAAGATGAAATTTAAACTATTTAACAAATATATGTCGAGTGTCAAGCCAACTCGACACCGCGTGGGTGGGGTGGTTCGGCGGGCTGGTGTCAGTGAACCCAGTGATGCCGTGAGGGATCCTTCCGACTGAAGAATACCCCGTTTCCACAGGGGGTGGCAGCGCTCCTGCACCTTGACACATTGGTGGAGGGGGGGGTGTTGAGACCACGTGCATAGGCGGTCAGTCACCCAGCGGATGGGACAGGGTGGCTTTGAAGGATACAGGCTAGCTCAGTAGGCTGTAAGGGGTGGGGGGGAAATAAACCCCGGAAGGACACCTGATTGGCTACGGACTACCCGGCTTATTTAATTCTGTATAAAAAGGTGCTGGGAAGCGGCCGCTCCCAACGCCGACTTTGTTTGTATATAACGTTCGTAAGTGACTGCACCGAGAAATGAAGAGTGCTTTTAAATAAAAATACTGTGATGGATTGATTGGCAGAATACATAATATACCGTATTTTTCACTCCCTAAGATGCTCCGGACCATAAGACGCATCTAGGTTTAGAGGAGGAAAACAAGGCAAAAAAATATCAGGTGGAGCCTAAGAGGACAACAGATTGGTGTCCTCTCATGTGCCAGCTCTGCCTATTGACTCCTGAACTATGGAAAAGAGAGAGAAGAGGCGGGCAATGGCAAAGACAGAAGAGGCTGGGTTCAGTACTGTAAAAGGGCCCCACTGCCACGGCCTGGCTACTATTCACCATAAGGTGAACCAACATTTCCATCCACTTTTGGGAGGGGAGGAAGTGTATGGAACGAAAAATACGGTATATAAGATGCAAGATTTATTTCCTGATTTCTGTGATGGATATCAGTGGATAATGGGACTCCAGGCCTCCTGATTCGACCCCTTGAGAACTGGCCTTAATAAGGAAAAAAAAGTGCTGGGTTTTGTGGATTGCCTTCATATATGACAGTTTCTTAAACCTAATTTTAACTTAATTGAAATTTTGTGTAATTGCTGCAGAATAGCAAAATACTGGGTGAGACTTTTCATCTGTAGATTAAGTTCTGCTCCTAGAAAACTGTCAACTCATGGATAGTTTCATTGTGGATGCTCCCTTTAGCAGTTTGTCCTTCTAAATTTGCTACTAATTTTATTCAACCTGTCAACGTTGTGTTTGCTTTTTTTTGTCATGAAATTTTATAAAAGCCCATTCAGTAATAAGCAAAGGTATTTGTGTGTTATATAGTAATGTTTTTAAACATCAGTTAACTTTTTGGAGGAAAAAAAACCAACTATGGGAGAAGGAAAAGGATTTTTCTGAAATTCGAACTTAATAATATCTTTCAAGAAATTACAGTTTTGGGCAGCTGACAGTCTCTGCCCTAAACAATTAAATATAATTTGGCAGCATACGCTAACTTTAGGGAGATTATATGACCATTTTTAGTCAAACATAGAAAAGAATGAAATGAGAAGTAAACCATATTTTTACAAGTGGAAGCATCCTCCTTTTTATCTGCTTTCTGTGGAAGCATCCTCCTTTTTATCAGGCATTGAAATGTCGCATGCCACGTCTGTAGATGATAGCCACTTTGGTATAATGGTGAAGGCACAAGTCTAGAAACCATGAAACTGAGTTAGTCCCACTTTAGGCATGAAACCAAATCTCTTTTAGCCCTATGAAGCAGGCAAACCACTTTTGAAAAACCTATAGGAACTAGTCTGGGCAATCACCAAATTCAATAGTGACTCAAAAGAAGGAAAGGAAGGAAGGAAGGAAGGAAGGAAGGAAGGAAGGAAGGAAGGAAGGAAGGAAGGAAGGAAGGACTTTTAAACATCCACTGAATATATCTTCAGTCATATAATTTTCTTCATATAATTATTGATGAAATAATATAAGATGAAAATCTGGCACAATTTTCATCTTATAGAATTCTTTGGACAAGCCAAGTCTGGGTTCATTGCTTCAAGTGGCAGCACCCACTAAACATCCTTTTCTAGGATCTGAAACCAAACATGGTCAGACTTGCTAGCACATACACAAGCAATTTTATCCTTTTATATTTAGTAATTTGAATACAAAAATATTTATTTTGATGATAGCAACGGTTGTTGTGCAAAAATTGGTACTTGCTAGAATATGAAAGGAAAAGGTAGGATGGTAAAAGCAAATAGAGGATGTGGTGGTTAGGGCAAGAGAAGGAAGAGATTTGGAGAGAAATTGATGATCAGTCTAGTTCTTTTCTGATGTAGTTTGACACTAACTTTCAGTTCTTGGAATATCACAGTGTCTCATGTGCAATGGGTCACATGTTACATGGTTTCACTTCTCCTTTGAAAGAGTTCCAAGCCTTAAAATTTTCTCCATAATACATTTACTGAGGTGGTGATAATTTACTTCTATCACTGAAGGCTGCATTAATATTATCATCACTATAGTCATTTGAATGTGCGTTCACTGTTATTTGGTGGTTTTGTTTATGGACCTGTATTATGCTATTTTCTTTTACTTTGCATATTTTATATGTTAGTATGCTGTTTATCACTGCAATCACAAGGTTTTGGTAGCCTACAAAGTTAATTAATAGTTTTATCTATTCATGTATAGTGTTTAATATATAAATCATCATATTCTGAAGACAGGAAAGATAAAGGGAGCAACATTTGTGTGAAAATCTCTAACTCTAATTTAGCTACAGTTATTTTACTGTAAATTATCCTGGTAAATGAAAAAAGCATGTTTCCCTGCCAGTTTTTCTTTTTTTTTAAACCTATAATAAAATTATAATATTTTTAATAATAGAAAATAAATAGTTTACAAATTATTCAGTAAAACACTTTATAATCAGGTGTTTGTAGATTGATAATTTAGATCACAGATTACATCAGAAATGCATAATTGGAACAAGCGATTTTTTAAAAACAAAATCTGTATATATAATTTAATATATTCCCACTAAAGGGATTATTTAGATCTCTGGGTTTTTAACCCTTGGAAGAAAATTAGATATAATTATTTGGAAGAGAGGGAGGGAGGAAGGGAGGAAGAGAGAGGGGGATTTACTGCTAAAATGGTTGCTGAACAGTAAAAGCCATCACTGTGTTTTATTGTACATGGTGGATGACTAGTTTCTAATTTTCAACAAGATAGTAAATCTAAGTGGTTCTACAGTTATCATCGTTGGACAACCTCTTTTAATAAAATTTTTTAATAAAAAATTGTCTCAAGTTTATTAAAAGTTTCAGAAACTACTGTAGAAATTTGTTTACATATTATGATTACAAAAACAGGGTTATGAAAGTTTTCCTTTTTAAAATTTAGAATTGGAGTTCTTTTAAGATGACAACTCATGCAGGAAATGTGTCATATTCTAAGATGTCAAAGATCTGACATACAAGATACTTTGCCATATGTCTGTTTTGTGAAGATGGCAAGAAATGAATTACAGAAGAGAGAGTTATTTGTTGAAGAAAAATATTTATTACCTGCTAAGAAATTTTCAAAGCTTAAAAAGTGGACAAAAGCTCTGCCATAGATCCTGTTACATGAAGATTAATTGGCATGGAATTGCATTGGGAAATATTTCCCAAAGGATGGGAAAGTTCTCCATTTGTGATAAAGAGAAAGAAATAATTCTTTCTACATTCATTATTATCAGTATTTTATTTCTAATCTACCTAACAACCAAAGTTTTTGGTGGATTATAAATTAAAATTATTTAATTTTATAATACATTTTAATTTACTATATAATTAGATTTAACTATAAAAGAGAGCCAATGTGGTATAGTGTTTAAGGAATCAGGCTAGAAACTAGCAGGCTGTGAGTCTTGGGCCAGTCACTTTCTCTCAGCAGAAATCAACAGTGATGTAAGGCAAATACACATACATTAAAACTATTGAACTTTTTTAAAAAAAATAGATTGACCCAGTTATGCAATCCCTTCAAATAAATAAAATGGCTGCTCAGAATCGCTATCATTTTCCAAAGGCCCTTTGAAAAAAAGTGATCAAAATCTCTTACAAAAGAGAAGGATAAAGTGGTAGCTCTCGTTCAGTTCTAGACTGTGAAGTAAAAAAACATCAGCCTACCAACCTAATGCGGTCAGTCATTTTTAATGAAAAAAGACTCATCCTGTAGATGATTGAATTGATAATTATACTATCACTATCCTAGTATACAATAAGCACTCAAATAAAATTTTACACTTCTTAAACAGATTGTTACTCTACCTGTAATTATAGAAGAGAAAATACAATGTTATAGTTGCACATTACCTACCAAGTAAATAACTAATTTGGCTTTCATGTATAATTTCTTTTACTGACTTAATTTTAACAGCTTGGGTTCGGACGTGGCTTCATAAATCAAATAGTATATATATATATATATATTCATAAATGGACTTCAGAATCTTGGAGGTTTTTGATATTTACATGCTGCACAGTTCAAAATTTCTTAGCTTTTTAATCTTTACAATTTTACAAAAAGCTGCTTATCTTTCATAAGCAGCCGGTCTGTACAGAATATTATCAAATCTCTGGCTGTAACTTTCCTTCTATCTCTAATAAACACAGTTCGTATTTATCCCATTTAATACTTTTTGACATTAGATGATAAAGAAAGCTTGAAATATATTGTTTTGGTCACTTTGGACATATTCTGTCATTGCTAATTGTCATGTTCTTGAAGAACATTTTCACCTTTTTTTATGATCATTTTGGCTTCTGGATGGGACCACAAAAATATAACTTGTGTAATTTGTATGAGTAATATCTAGGCAAGGTTGCCATGGTTACTAGCCTATCCAACAGCTAGTTGACTCCTTGTGATGATTAATGCCGACACTGCATTTCAACTTCAATTGGCTTTGCTAGATGGACCATTCTTTATATCTAAACCTTGACAACATAAACTGTATTAGGATGGTATACTTTTTGCTCCATGGAGCTTGAAAAACATTGCTTCCTTGTGAAATAGAGTTATATGTGTTATTCATCTTTTTCCCAACTGTTTTCAGAAAAGCAGATCCTTTAATCATATTATTTATAAAAAAATATATTGATACTCTTGAATTTTTTTAGGGAGCATCAAGAATCAATTTGGCTGATAACAAATTTAAGAACTTATCAAGAGTTGTCAATACTGATCACAGTTGTCAATACCTTGAACTAAGGAACAGACTTATGAAATGAAATGACTTATATGGATCCATAGTAAGCCTTCATAAAGCCATAAAGCCGACACATGTCTATATTTTTTCTTAGCATACTTTTATGAAAGAACTGGTGTCAACTGTATTTAGAATATTTCATTATGATTGGGAAAATGATTCAGTATAGGGACATATTCTTATGCAGCACTGTTCCTTGAATTATAGTTTTAGAGACTTATTCAGTACCGTAGCCTTCTCCCCTTTTTGCGTCACTTTCTGATATTCTGTTTTCCTAAGCCATGACTTTAGCATGTTTGTAATTCCAACTTATATTTTGCATTTCTCTCTCTTCTTCCCTTCCCCTTTCTTCTTCCCCTTTTCTTCCTGCCATGTTTCAATTCTGGAAGAAAGTATAATGATACTGCTAGGCATAGGATTCTTCACAATAATATGCATTATCACATCATAGATAACTTATGTATGATTTATGTTTTTTGCTTATGCTTAGAGAGAGAGATACCTTATACCTAGATAGAAACAACATGTCTTATATCTAGATAGAAACTAAATTATTCTGATATTACCTAGAAGCCAACCTTAAATCTGGATTTTGATGTTATGGTGGAACTAGTGCTAAACAATCTGTCTCAAAGAGCCCTTTTTAAAAGTCATATTGGGAAGTTTTAACTGAAATGGAAATATTTATATAGGTTTACATTTAGTAACACTGGTATGATTTTTTAAATAAAAAAGACATTCTGTTTACACTACAAATTATTTTATGATATTATTATTTACTATTTTTTTCTTCCTATCTAAAATACATTCCCTTCCTTATGTGTTGTAGGTTATGCTGAGAAATAGTGGCTAGATAAGATCTTTTTCTCTTGTAACTCTTATTAAGATTAATATTCAGGATTTGTGGCTCCTATAACAGCAAAATATTCTGACAGCTGTTTAACTTTATTTTGTAGATAAAAGCAATGTATTGCAGAAACAATTTCTGGAATTTCTGCAAAGCCTAGGAAGAGTATACAATGGTTTAAGTTTTATCCTTGTCAAATAATATTTGCATTTAGGTAACCATCTTTTGTACTTTGTTGATATGGATTTGGGATCTCATAAATGAATTAATTCTGAGTGATAGTAAACTTCATAGTCATGTAAGATTTGAACCTGGGTGTCCTCCCTCCATGTGGAGTAAGCACAACTATTAATCACATAAATGGATTGTAATAGAGAAAAAGAGGCTAAGAAGTGTGATCCATTCTCATAACACCGTCAGAAAAGTTGTAAAAGTTGGTTAATGGTGATTAACCTAATGCTACCTCTGGGAATTTCTGAGTCCCATTATCCCACTGAATGTGGGGGTTATCTTGGTCTCCCCAGTGGATGGCAAAACCAAGCTGGGGGGTGGAGGTAAACTCTCAATGGTTAAT
>JANHZT010003187.1:42051-53178 GCA_032468215.1 Stegonotus admiraltiensis
AGAACCCGCACATACTGAACATAATCTGTTTCAACTCCTCCCTTCAGGACACCGCTATAGGACCTTACATGCTAAAACAACTAGACACAGGGACAGTTTTTTCTCTCCTGCCATCACTCTGCTGAACACCTAATTCTCATAATACTGTCTTATTATATGCCTAAGTATATTCACCCATGTTTTATGACTGTAGTAATATTGTTATCCTTCTTATCTTCCCTACTACTTCCTCTTATTGGTATTGTGATTATTATTACCCCATTGCTTCTTTTTTGCATGTACTTTATGATGGGAAAATGGATGGAGAAATGTTATGATGTACAAAGATATGAAGCATGGCACAAATGTGGTGGTGGAAGCAGAGATCCTTTGCAAGGATGGAAAGGTATGGCATTGAATAGCAAATTATGTTGATGTAAATTAATTTTAGTTATGCTTCCTTTTCTTCTTCTTAATATATGTCTTTAATTTCTTGGGCTTAGTATTTATTACTCCTTTTGTGCTCTGAATAATGTTGCTTGCCCCCAAAAGGGGTTTTTGCACTGGCTGGATTTCAGTGCACATTGGAAACAAGTGTTGACAAGTGTAGAAGGATATATCACTGCTACACTGGAACACCTTAAAGCAGCTGCATTTTTTCATGGAGTGTGTAGCAGCTGTGGAAGAGTCCAAAACACCTTTCTAAAACTGAAACTGAAGCACTGCACTATCCCAGTATAATGCAAATGTGTGGTGTAAATAATCAGATATTGTGTGTAGTACAGAAAGTTATTTTTCTCCTCTCACACATAATTGCAGTATATTTGGGACCAGTGAAAGTAAGTACTTTTTACACAATACATGGTTCAGATGTGGAATTTCTATCATAATATTAACAGATTAACAGAATTGGAAGGGACCTTGTAGGTCATTTAGTCCAACCCCAGCCCAAGCAGGAGATCCTACACCATTTCTGACAGATGGTAGTCCAGTCTCTTCTTGAAAGCTTCCAGTGATGAAGCTCCCACAACTTCTGAAGGCAAGCTGTTCCATTAATTGATTGTTCTCACTGTCAGAAAATTCCTCCTTGTTTCTAGGTTGAATCTCTCCTTGATCAGTTTCCATACATTATTCCTTTCTGGCTTTCAGGTGCATTGAAAAACAGGATGACCCCTCCTTTCTGTGACAACCCCTAAAATATTGGAACCCTGCTATCATGTCTCCCCTGGTCTTTCTCTTAGCTAGGCTAGCCATGTCCAGTTCCTGTAACTGTTATTCATATGTTTTTGCCTCCTGTCCTCTAATCATCTTTGTTGCTCTTCTCTGCACTCTTTCTAGAGCAGGGGTGTTAAACTCAATTTCATTGAGGGCCACATCAGGGTTGTGTTTGACCTCGGGGGGGCGGAATGGGCATGGCCAGGGTGGGTGTGGCCAGCTCAACGTCACTCATGTCAGGGACCCCTGTGGTGGCCTGAGTGCTCTGCCAGCAAAAACGGGCTCCCAAGTTCTGTTTTTGGCTGCGATGGCCTCCTGCAACCCTCTACCAGTGAAAATGGAGCTCAGGAGGGCTGTGTGTGGACTGCGGGCCAGTCCTTCATTTTTTCCAGGGTGGCCCCACAGGCCAGATGTAAGCACCTTGCATCCAGCCCCTGGACCTTGGGTTTGACACCCCTGTTCTAGAGTCTCAGCATCTTTTTTTATTCTGTGGTGACTAAAATTGGATGCAGTATTCTAGGTGTGGTCTTATAAGGCGTTATAGAGTGGTATTAGTACCTCACTTGATCTTGACTGAATCCCTTTGTTAATGCAATTTAGGATTGCATTGGCTTTTTTGGCTGCCACCACACACTGCTGGCTCATATTTAGTCATTTGTCCACTAAGACTCCAAGATCCGTCTCACAGTTACTTAGCATATGGCAGCCACAAGTTGAAATGGTTTTCAAAGACTACACAAATTCATTGATAGAAGGGACTATCCATGGTATAATCTCAATAGTTCGCTAACTCTGGAATTACAGCCAGCATGCCTTAAATGCCAACACCTGAGAGGAACTGTAGAAGAGGACCAGGTTTGTGTGCTTTCTGAATATAATTGACTGGTAATGGAAGAATATAGAATATTGGATTAAATATCCCTTGGCTTGATCATGAAGCTATTGTATATCAAAATGTGAAAGCATCAAGAGGAGCTGCTGTACTGCTGAAAAGATTCGAGAGGAATTAAATGGTAATAAAAACATAGTACAAGACATATATTCATATTGTCCTGTAGCACGTAAAAAATTCTGGGTCTGTATCAGGGCTGGGATTCTACTGGTTTAGAGCAGTTCAGGCGAACCGGTAGCTCCGACAATCAGCTGGGAGGGAACCGGTTGGCTCCGATGATCAGCTGGGCCCGCCCACCCATCCCTGTGCTTTACTTACCCTTATCTTAGCAGCTGATTAGAGTGGCAGAGCGGATTGCTGCCTCTCAGCTGTTTTAATTCCCTAGTACTAACGCAGAAGGTGATTTTTCATTGAACTGTGCACGAGTGCAAAGCGCGCATCTGGCGAACCGGTTGTTAAACCGGAAGGATCCCACCACTGGTCAGTATCCACCCTTTGCTATCTAGATTCTCAATTTCAAATCTAATAATACCAGCCAGCACGACTAACAGAGATAATTGATATAAAAGAAAGGTTTATATGGGGAACATAGTCTTCTTATAAATAAACCCAGACCACAAATCTGAATTTCAGAACCTCTACCCACACATATCATGCTTTACTTCTTCTAGACTTGTTTTTTTGTTTGTATGGCTGCCCACTAGCAGAGCAACTCAGAGGGATAACAGAGTTTTTTTTAAAACAAGCATAAAATATACAAACAACAATGAAGAAATATAATCACAGTACTTTGGGAGCTTAACACAACAATAATATGTTTATTTTTACAGTGGGCATATATATCCCTTGGCCAAGCCCCTGAGGGAAAGATGTGATAATTTCTGGAGGCTGACATGGTTGGGGCCAATCAAATCTTGGAGGGATACTGTTCCTTAGGGCAGATATGGCCACAGAGAAGGCAAGTCTTCTGGGTCTCATCCTGTTAGATCTTATATGATGGGCAGAAATAATTGGGGACAGATGACCCTTAAATATCTAGGTCATGTGCTATGTAGGGCTTTAAGATGAGTACCAGTATCTGAACTGTGCCTGTAACCAATACAGTTCACAAAACAGAGCTGTTATACCAACATACTGAGGTACAACCAAGTTCTGTCTAGGGAAATGTATCCCCATGGAGATATGAACTTTTTTCTGTTAAAGTGATTATACTTCTTTTTTTCTTTGCATGCGATTATTGCTGCAGAGAACTGGAGAGTGAAATGACATTTCATTCAACAGAGGATTTCTTTTTTATTCTTTGAACTGAGCTGTGGAAAAGTTATTTATAGCAGACAGATTTTTCCCCCCCAATAGCTAGATAATGGCTTTTGTCTTCCAAGATGGTAAGATAGGGCAATGTTCTATCTGGCATCTCAATTGGACAGACGTAGATAAAAATGTTGTATCCTATCCTGCCTGAATCCTCCATATGATGGACAAATAGCACACTTTTTGGTAATAAAAGAGGAGGCCTGCTATAGCATATTATCTTCTGCCTAAAATGTATACATAAATCATGTATAATTTATTATTTAAGATTATGTATAATTTATTATTGAAATGTGTATAATTTATGCCTATTTTTTAAATAATTTATGCAAAACATTTGTGCCTAACATTTTGAAAGTGTATTATATCCTGTGTGTTGTAGCCTCTCCCAACCTGATGCCCTGCAGGTGTGTCTTAAGCTTCCTTCTTGGAAGTCCCAGCTGCATAGTTGTTATTCTAGGAATGAAGGCCAGCTGATTTGAAGGCCAGGGCTTCTGAAGGGAACAACGGTGGAGAAGCAGATACAGAATATAATGTCTACCCTTAGTTTTTCATTACAGCTGTACAAACAGGGATGAAGAAGATTTAAAACAGCTGTTTGGGACTGGTACACGTTTTAGACTTGACTTGAACAGCTTCCTTGTGTTATGAAAGTTCAGTTGAGACAGGAAACATGGTTTTAATTCCTGGAAAAACAAAAGAACTATTTCTGCAGCTATGTTTCATAGTTCTTCTTTCTCACCAAATATTAAACACTAATAAGTCATTGCATATATTAAATAAAGATAGCAAGTTTATCTATTTTATTTATATGCCACTTTTTATTTTTATAAATAAAGGTAAACTCACATAATACTCCTTCCTCCTCCTATTTTCCTCATAACAACTCTGTGAGATGAATGAGTTGGGTTGAGAGAGAGTGGCTAAAGTTACCAGCTGCTGGCCTTCCTGCATACAGCAGGACTAGAACTCACAATCTCCTGGCTTCTCGTCCGGTGCCTTAATTGCTAGTTCATTTAGTTCAGCGTAGCTCAGGTCAATGGAAGCTGAAATCCAAGACACCTAGAGATCTAGATTAGAGAAGACATGGATTGGAAAATTACTCAGGTTTCAGATAATTGGAGACCAAAGAGATGCAACCTATTACCTGCTATTTTTCTCCCTGTTGTATCCTTTCTGACAATACAGGCAATATTGTCTGCTTATTTTTTTTAGAGCTAGTTTGGTGTAGTGGTTAAAGCAACAGGCAAAAAATTGGGAGACTGTGAGTTTTCTATGAGTTCTTAGGCCCAAAGACAACTGGGGGTCCTCAGGACAGTCACCCTCTTTCAGCTCTAGAAAGTAAGTAACAGTAATGCACTTTTGAAAACTGCAGAGACTGGTCCAGCCAGTTGCCAGAAGTCAACACCTATTATCTATGTCTGACTGTCTGTCTATCTAGCTCTTTAACGTGATCATACTCTTATATTTTGCATTGTTTATAGAAAGCTTTAACTAAAACATGATTCACGAACATACCCAAACAAAACAGCTTGTATTTGCTTTGCTGTTAGGGAGATAAGAGCAGTTTGGCAGATATGGATGGCAAAGAGGAAAATATTTTTTTAAAAAATAACCCAGGAGGAATGTAGGGAAAAAGCAGCTAGGAAAAGAGATGATGTCTAGCAGCTCAAACGACTAACAAAGACTTTAGTGGTTGTTGAAGAGAGAAGGGGTGGCTACTGATTCTAAAATGGATTATTTGTACTGCTAAATTTGTAGCACAGGAGTTTGTGATTGCTATGAAATCTATCAACATTTAAAGACACAGAGCCCAAAAAAGTTCAACAGATCACTGGCTAGATCAAGACCAACAGCCTTCTCATTTGACTGGGGAAAAGAAAAGAAAATAACCTTACTGTAGCAATAGCACTTAGACTTATATACCGCTTCATAATGCTTTACAGCTTTCTCTAAGTGGTTTACAGAGTCAGAAAAGTGCCCCCCCCCAAACAATCTGGGTCCTTGTTTTACCAACCTTGGAAGGATGAAAGGCTGAGTCAACCTTGAGCTGGTCAGGATCGAACTGCCAAATTTCTGACAGTCAGCAGTCAGCAGAATTAGCCTGCAATTCTGCATTCTAACCACTGTGCCACAATGGCCACTAATACTGTAAGGCTTTTCTTAACTCTAGGATG
The DNA here is from genome assembly GCA_032468215.1 of Stegonotus admiraltiensis. Lineage (NCBI taxonomy): Eukaryota > Metazoa > Chordata > Lepidosauria > Squamata > Colubridae > Stegonotus > Stegonotus admiraltiensis. The sequence continues at coordinate 47,626 of JANHZT010003187.1, forward strand.
AGAAAGAGCAGGAAGGAGAATAAATAGAACAGTGTACATATAAATTAAATTTATATAATAATCCCATCCACCCACCACCACCACCCAAGATCTGAATGGTTTAAATGCTGCTGGCCTTTTGTAAGTTGCTAAAGATCTGGTTCTTCCCTTGGGCAGTCCACCAGGAAGCTGTGAGACTGTTTTCTGGGAAGTGATTGTGTTGTTATGAGTCACTCCAAACACGTGTGTTGTTTTAATTATTTGTAATTGTTTTTTAACATATTGTTAGCCAGAGTCACAGTTTTCCTTATTCGGTAGCAAGCTACTCAGAAAGACTGCTTCAGAAAACTTTATGGTACAAAAAAATTGCCTCTTGGGAAAAAAAATAACTAGAAGAAAAATTGCTTAGGTTAATTTGTACAACTAAAATAGCATCAAGTTTAAATTCTTTCTTTGTTTTACAAATGAAAGAAGAGTTAAACATAATTTGATAATGATTAAGCCATTATCATTTCAGTTTGATCATTATATTACATTTCTAATAAGCTGAAACAGAACATCTAGATTTAAGCCAAAATCAAAAAATACCCTTCGCATTTTTTGCTCAACTCTCCCCCTTTAAAAATGTTTAAGGCTTTTATAATGCCTAAAAAAATGTTCACCTATACATCAGGTTCTAAATATTTAATTGTAATAATTGTTCATTATCTGTAATAATTAACATTTCCCCAATGTTATTATTCTATTATTTCCCGAATTCTCAATATTATTATTATATTCAGCAAGCTATCCAAAAATATCATCTGATTATTGGCATACTGAAGCAGTGCTAAAACCACTTTGGCAACTATGAGGCAGCACAAGATGGCTTCAGCCAGGTTCGCTTCAGAGTTAACAGTTACTCTGCCATTACTCAGAACGCTGACACACTTCACTTAGTTAACACAAGAACAACCTTTTTGATGTATCAGGAAAAAATACCTAATGAATACATTAAGCATATTTGCAACAAAAGTATGATACATAAAATTATGTCAGTTTACCAAGTAGGTTTAATGGGAAGCACAATCAGATAAGCTAATTCTACTTTATTGTAAAGCTACTGTATATTAATAGAATCTTGCTTGTCTGAAAGTGCCATTCTCCTGCCATCCCTTTTAGAGGTGAAAACTTAGGGCGGGTTCTTCCTGAACCTTTTGCTCCATTGAACATGCATCTGTAGCAGAGGTGGGCTGCTGCCAGTTTGCACCGGTTTGGGTGTCCTGGTTGTTAAGATTTTGTGCAGTTCGGCGAACCAGCAAATCCCACCACTGAAAAAAGTAAGTCTAAGGCTCTGGCCACCGTTGTTTTGGCCCGCCTGTGCTGCCCCACCTTGCTGTGGGTGACATTGAGTTGGCCATGCCCACTCAGTCACATGACCTGCCCCAGCTGTGCCCACCCGGTCTTTAGGGTGAACCGGTTGTTAAATTAGTTGGAGCCCACCATTGATCTGTAGGCTATGCTTCTTATCTGACTGTTTCCTAGACAGCATCTCTTTACCCGGTCTCCCAAAGTCATTTGCACATACCATTACAAATTATGTAATGACTTCATATTTTTATTATTCAACAAAAATATTTGAGGACATACTTTTATTATTTAATTAATGTTTTGTAATATAATAGCCTAAATAATTGGAAAGGTCCAATAGGAAGTTTTAATTTATAGTCAGAATATATCTCTGATCTAATAATTCAGAATAAAATGTTTAGCTTTAAAATATGAGCTTGCACTTTTTAAAAAGAATCTATAGATGATTGTGTATTTTAGTATTATGACTACACAAAACTGAATAATTGAGAGAGCTTATTAAGAGCTTTAAGCCTAAATAGAGTGCTTTTTAGAACATGATTTTAATAAGCATGAAGGTAAACAAATGTACAGTATGCTATCTGTATTTCATCACTTGATGCTTTCTGACAACTGTCTTGATAATGTCTTTAATCCAAGAGGAAAGAAAGACATCCTGATGCATTACTAAAATAGCCATAAAGAATTCATAGCAGTGTTTTACACATTTATGCCACTTTGTCAGAATACGATAATATTTTATCTGTCTGTCAGCAGAAAGTGAAGAACCGAAGTTATTTGACTATTAAACAATGCTTCTCAGACAATTTTAAAGGTGATTTAATGCTATGTTCTTGTTCACAAAGAGATTACACTAATAATTATACCTGAATTCAACTGTTTTTTATTAATATGTCATTTGATTCAAAGTCCAATCCTTGGATGTATGCAGATTTTATATAAAAATAAAATCTAATGTGGCAGGTTGATTGGTAACTATGCAAAGCTTCCAAAGTAGAAGTGGTCAAGTACATAGGAATATGAATGAACCCCTCTTTTCAAACTGTGACAGCAGCCATGGAGTTTATAAATTTTTTTGTTAGCCTGGCTTCCTCACAGCAAAGCAAAATGGCAGTACATGTACACACAGGGCAAGAAGCCCAGAATAGCTTTCAAAAATGTCTGCATGAGCCTTGCAAAAACCACACCACAGCTGCATATGTTTAGATATTTCACTTTATTTTGTTCCATTTCTGTTTTTGAAAAAGGTGTAAGAGTAATGCCATTTGTTCTCATAGTGTCATAATTCACAGTGACCGAAAAATACATTTGTCTAACATTTGAATATCTAATGGAATGTGAAAATGGCCTTGGAAGACAGAAGGAAGAAATGTTGCCTAGGAAACGATCAGATAAAAGAGGGAGGAGCTTGTAACTGAATAACAAGCAGAGAAAGAAATTTAGAAAATATGTGCTCTAATTTAGCAGGCGGTAAAAAGGGATGGCAGGAGATTTGTACTTTCAGACTTGCAAGATTCTGTTAATGCAGTTTTATAATAAAGAAGAATTAGTTATCTGATCTTGTTTCCTGTCTGGTTTACTTGGGAGGGCTAACAAAATTTTACTTTGTCTTAATCTTGGTTATTGGGGAGCAAGTTACCATATTGTGTGTACTCAGTTTATTTGGTTAATTTATTCTTCTGTATATTATTAAAACCCAGAAATCTGTTAATACATTAGGTGTGTTGTATGAATGCAGTCAATCAGGAATCGGTAAACTGAAAAGATTACTACCATCTATATGTCAGGTAATATTTGTGATAATATTGCCATAATCTTAAACAAAAGTAGAAGAAATTATAAATATAATACAAACAATAATATACCTTTTTCAATATTGTGTGCATTGTTTTTTTCTTCAGATAGTTTTTCAGTTAGGCCAATTCATTTACAATACATGTTCTCTACTCCGTTCTGTTCATTTCTGTCTGATTTTATTTTAAACAGATAAATAAATACGGACTTCAAAAGCAATGGGTATATGAAACTGGATGTTCTAAGAAAATGCCAGAGAGAGCAGCGGTGATGGCGGCTGATGTTCGTGTTGATGTCATTTTTTTCAACAATTTATCTTTTATATGAAAAGGATGTATTTCAAAATTGAAAGGTTATTAGGGTTCTCCTCCAATGATGAGCATGGCCTTTGAGCCAAGAGAAGAGCGCTTTACTCCAATTTGCTTCAGCAAGTGAGTCTAGTGGTTTCTGTTCTTATTGTTTTAATTTGGGACAATAAAGGAAAACAATTGGGGGATTTACCTTCTTCACTTCCTCTTCCACTGAGTGTTACCTGCTGGCTAGGAATATTGCCTCTAATCATTTTCTCATCCGTGCTTGGATGGAACTGGTGTCAGACGAAACCCAAGGACAGCAAAGGAATTCAACCAGAGTTTACTTCCTTACTGCTGACACAAAATAGACATAATCTTTCCAAACAAAGCCCTTGCCACTCTCACTCTAATGGATATACTGTCTCGGTGGTGGGATTAAAACTTTTTTACTACCGATTCTGTGGGCATGGCTTGGTGGGCGTGGCATGGCTTGGTGGTAGGAGTGAAATGTTCTTGGATTGGACCGGATTGCCTGTTCTGATAGCGATTTTTCCCTGTGGTTCAGCGATCCGGTAGCGATCACCGCCCGGGTGTCAGTACTTCCTGGTTTTAACCAGGAAGTAATTTTTTTTACTTTCTGCACAGGCGCAGGCGGCTTTGTGTATGTGCAGAAGGTGTGCGTGCGCATGTGACACATGCACACATGTGCAGCGCATGCGCTTCCAAACCGGTAAGGAAGGTAAGTAGATTTCACCCCTGCTTTGTGGGCATGACAGGGGAAAGATACTGTAAAATCTCCATTCCCTCCCCCCTCCAGGGGAAGGGTACTGCAAAATCCCCATTTCCTCCCGATCAGCTGGGACTCGGGAGACAGAGAATAGATGGGGGTGGGCCAGTCAGAGGTGGTATTTACCGATTCTCTGAACTACTCAAAATTTCCGCTACCAGTTCTCCAGAACTGGTCAGAACCTGCTGAATACCACCTCTGCTCTGTCTCCTATCCAGCTCCGGACTGTGCTGCCTCTTGTCTGCCCCTCCTCTCTGTAGGGTGCTCCTTCTTTCCTGGGAAACTACCATTTCACAGTAGTCCATCTCACTAGCTCCCCCTGCATAGGCACCATCTTTCACAACAGGCTATTTCTGAACAAATGTCTGGCACTTTTTCAACAAATATTAAAGCCAAATCTAAAAACAACCCAGCTGAGAAACTTCAGATGTGAGAAGAGGCACACACTGAAGCTGGAGGATGATCTGATCTGTGTTCTGTAATAGCCCAATGGACAGCCAGAAGAAAGGCAGTGATCATTGGAAAGAGAGATTGTGAATGTTAAACTAAACTGTTGTGGATGTTAAAGTCAAGTTTAGCACGTACTCATGCAGGTTTTCTTGCACATAATACTCTGAAAGCAGGTTATATATACTGTCAGTTTTTTTGAGCTGGTGAATCTCAGGAATATACCTTACAAATTAAGATGCAAATTTCTTCTTCTGACTGACTGCATCTGACTGCTGTCATAACTTCTAAAGAGTGCTTATTGCCTATCTTTTGCTGTCATTACTTAAAACAGTAGGACAAGGTTGGCTTCTTAGTGGGCTGCCAAAGATTGCATGGTGGTGCTATTCAGGATGTCTGCTAGACATTCTCTCCAACCAGAAAATTCCACATCATCAGTCGGTTTTTCCTGTTTCTTGTCCTGCTCACTCTGAATAGTTTATGGCTACTGGGCATCCTTCATCCATGTCAACATTTTTTTTCAAAGGTTTTCTCTCCTTCAGTGGCTTTTAACCAGATTTTGAATAGTTGCAAACCACAGAATTTATTAAACATGCTGATGATTTCCCTCTTGTTTCTCAGTGGTCATATTTTGGCTCAGTTTGTGTTGGCATTTATCAATAAGGCTGTTTTGAGAAAGTAATATTGACTCCTTATTTCTATGAAACTGAAAGGTGGACATTCATGTTTGCTTCCATGACTCTCAAATACAAATATTCCCCATGGTAGCCAGCCATGCTATGCTCTGACTTCTTAGCACTGATGTTGTTGCTTCTGTCCTTCAATATTACAGTAGTGGCCAAAATTGTGGAAACCTTTTGGGGAAAGTGTATTTTTGAGGTTTGATGGCTAATAACACCACCT
>JANHZT010003187.1:63069-76634 GCA_032468215.1 Stegonotus admiraltiensis
CCTGGTGAGATTTGAACTTGCAGTAATTGCAGGCAGCTGGCAACTAAGTGCTACTTTAACAGCACTTTAGCCGCTGTACCACCACGGCTCTTGGTGGCATTAAATATCTGATGTAATGATGGATTTGCCCTTGAATAATCACAGATCTATTCCATCCATTCCTCATTGGAAGGACTTCTTTGGCACCAAAAGATACCATTTGAAAAAGGCAGCTGTATTGTCTGATGTTTTTTCTGAACTCGTTTGCAACAGATTCATCATTGCTATATAAATTGACCTGTTCATTAGGTAGAGTTTGCAAATTGCCTAGCGTGACCTTTCTCTTCATACAGCAGAAATTGGTGATTTCCTCCAGGGAACAGTCTAGTCTCTGCATTGATAGATAGTAGCACACAGCACCAAGATAGCTGATTCATTAAGTTTATCATATTTGCATCCTCTTCACCATGAGCCACCATCAGGAATCAACCTATTTTTCTAAATCAAATGCATTTCGATGATATTACCATCTAAAGAGGGGGATGGGATACACAGTCCAGATTAGCTGATGGTATCAATACCTGCCTCATATGAATCTTCCTGTGCCAGCTGAAAGATTGCTCTAACTCTATATCGGTTGAAAACTGCTACCTAGATTTATCTACTGAGGTATTTCCCAGCTTTGCTTCTTGAGAACCATCAACTGTAGATGCTACAGATGATTGGAATATATGTTTTTATACAGAGCATAATTATAACTTCTAGATTAGAATAGAGACCTTGATGACAAATAGATTTGGGGCTGGTGGGCTGTTAATGATTATTGTACTTGTGCTTATAAGCTCCATCCTTCTGGAGTGGATCCATGGTGGCACAGTGGTTAGAATGCAGGACTGCAGGCTATTTCTGTTGACTGCCAGCTGCCGGCAGTTTGAATCTCACCATCTCAAGATTGATTCAACCATCCATCCTTCTGAGGTCAATAAAATGAAGACCCACATTGTTGGGGGAAATATGCTGACTCTGTAAAGCACTTACAGAGGGCTGTAAAGCACTGTGAAGCAGTATATAAGTCTAAGTGCTATTGCATGATATCACAACCATATAGAAAAGGGATTGGTTTTGCATCATAATGCTGCAATCCATGCATCACTCTGACCCTTCTTGCCCCTTTGTGCAGATACCAATGTGGTAATATTAGTCAGGATTCTGTTAACAGTATTAGAGATGATTCACCCTGGGTTTAAATGAGAAAAGAGTGAGTTATAACCATAACTGCTGATCCAGAAGTTCTGCCTGCAAGAACAGCTTCATTTGAATGGATTCTATGACTCTTGCAGTTCTTGTACCCATCAGTTCCTATGCCCAATGCCTATAGAACTGGGATATTTTCTACAGCCTGCGGGAAGAGCAAAGATAGGCTATTCATATAGAAGAACTGCTCAAATAACTATGTTTTTACAGTAACTCTAGGCCACTTACAAACAATAAAAACACAGTATAGAATTTTTAAAAATAAAAAACAACCCCCACCCCCTGGCAACAACACACAATTAAATAAGCCATTTGATAGGCTCTACACTGGGTTATCCAGGCCAGCTGGCAAAACCAAGTCCTCAGGGCTTATTAAATATTGGAAGGCTGGATTTTCCTTCAGTAACAGCATCATTGCAACAAATATGGAAAATGTATACGTTGTGGCCTGTCAACTGCTGGCTTCTCCAGCAGCCGAATCAGAGGAGAAGGAGGTGTGGGAGAGCAACCTGAGAGCTCTGAGGGGGAAGAGGGAAAGGAGCTGGCAGAGAGAGAGAGGCAGAGGCGGAGCCTCAGCCATCCGTCAGCTCTCAGATGGAGAGTCAACAGCCCCCAGGTCTGGAGGTGGCTGATGAGGAAGAGGAGGAGCAGCTGGGTCTAGTGTTTGATGGGCAGAAGCATAGAAGGCAGAGGAGAGGAGAGCACTGAAAATCCGTGGGAAGGAAGAGCCACCTCGGCTAGCAAAGCCCCACCCTAACTCTGGGGATGAAAGGCAGGGGGTGGAGATAAATAGATGTGGCAGACAATTATTCATCTCCCAGCCGGATGGACTTGTTAGCCTGCAGTGAGAGAGAAACTTTTTGCTGGGGCTGCTGGCTCTCCTAATAAAGGAATCTTCGAGTTAACTTCAGGAAGTTTGTCGTGTCTGGGGAGCTGGGTCAGAACAGTATGTAAATAATGTAAATTGAAGGTAGTCCTCACTTAATGATCAATCAAGGTCACAATGGACCACCCCAAAGCTACTCACAACTAGTTTTTGAAGTTCCAATGGCCACAACCCACCCACCTACCCACACCTGTGGGCATGTGATTGCAGTTTGACCTCTTGGCAACCAGCTTGCATTTGCAGCTGTTTGCATCATCAGTCACATGACTACAATTTTCAGTATAGAAAGAATTTCAGTGTTTTTTGCCAGTTTGCAGGCATTTACTTTCCAGCAAAAGCTGCCACTGAGGAAAATGAATTCGCTTAATAACTGTGTCATTTGCTTAACAGCCACTGCAAAACAAAAACAAAAACAACAACAACCACCAAAAAATCAGACACAGTCAATTATAGTTATAAATTGACCTACCTGTAATTGTTATTTTTCCATATTTTTCCTCTAGGATTTATCTTATGAATTTGAAGCTATATTCCTAATGCTTGAATGTACATTGTTACTGTAGTCTAAATCAGAAGGCTTTGAATTATTTCTCTATTGCTATCGTTACACGCTGTTAAAATTTAAAATTTCAAACATGGTAAATTTATTTTCAGAGAAAAATATTTTATGCAGACAGTTGGGGGCATTTTCAACAGCATTGCTTGCATTATGTAAATTAGCTGTAAATCGTTTCCCAATTTTGTGAGGTGCTTCAAATTTCTGGCACACACCATTCAGAAGTTAGTGAATACTGACAGCTATTATCAACATTTTAAAAGAGAATAATATTCTGCTTCCAAACCCTCTTTTCTTTTTCTTCTGTTCCCCCCCCCTTCACTCTCTCTCCCCCTCCCCTCTCTCTCTCTGTCAAGTATTTTGCACCAGACAGCCAAAGATGAAGAAAATCAAGAGCAGGCGGGATTGGGGGTGGCAGGGAAGAACACTTCCAAGTATAACATTAAAAGGTCTTGCCTTAAGACCATGGATTTCCTTTTGGGTACTTTCAAAGAATGCATCTTTAGTTCTTTTTGGCTGTGTGACCAGCAGTTGTGGGGTGTGTCTGTGGTTTTTCACTTCTTCACAGTGACTCTATTGTTCAGAAACTGAAGCCAATTTATGGAGAGAAATGGAATGTTTATGTAACTTACTGTGCTTTAGACACGAATTGAAAGAGAGGGGGGGAAATGTGATGGAGGAAGGCCAGTCAAAACAGGATTTTTCTTCCTTTCTGGACACAGATGTTGGAAAAAAACAGCCCCGTCTTCGTATTAAATCAAACAGCATTTCCATTTTTAGAAACTGTTTTTTTAATTAAGTAGGTCAGCAAAGCAAAACCATGTACTATTTGCTCCAGCTTGTTTGTTTAAAAATGTGCCAGTGGTTGAGTGCTCTTGTCAGCCTTAGAACATCAGAGAGCAAGAAAATAGAGGCATTGAGAATGAGCCACAGTGGGCTTCACCAATACTGTATCTACACTGCCAGGCACCAAAAATATAGTTGGCAGATTTCTGCTGTTCTGCAGATGTCAAGTGCCCCTTTAACTAGAAAGTAATTTCCTGAAGATGCTGTTTCCAGATTAGCTGGAGTGTATAGAAGTCTTTAAAAATAAAAGTCACATGAAGAAAAATGAGCACATACAAATGTTTCATGTTTTGACATCTTTTAGTGTATGTGTAACAGGCAAAAAGAAATAAATCCCACACTGGCTACATTTCTACCAAAACTAAAAGAGCATAGGAAGTAGTGACATCATGGTCCAATAAACTCAGGGTTGCTGGCATAGTTTGGCCAAAGCCTTTGCTAATCCTTCTGTTGCTTGCCATAGTTCTCTAAATATTCTATTAATATCTGTAACCTATAGTTTACATCCTACTAATACCTGTAACCTATAGATAGTTTGGAGTCTGTTTCCCTCTTCAATGTCTTTGTAAATGTTGTTGTAATATTTCTTTATATGTCTTCTAACACCTATCTGAAATTCTTTGTTCTGGTCTTGTCTTCTCTTCTTGACAATTTCCACAGTTCGTTTTAACATCCCATTTGCTATCTTCTCTTTCTTGGTCTTTGGAAGTCTCTTTCAACATTTATCTCAAACAACTTCTTTGATATAATTATGTAATGCCCCTTGTTCATAGCACTGAGGTTTAGGGCTTCAAAATAATTCCTGATGTTCTTGAAAGTGATGGGTATATATACAGAATCATATCTTGGAAATTGGTTGACTTTTTTCTTTCACTTTGACTTGGAACTTGCACATGAACAATTCATGATCTGTTTCACAGTCAGCACCTTACTTAACTGAGCTGTTCCACTGCTTGTGACATTGTGACAATAATATATTCAATTTGATTTCTGTGTGCCTCTGGTGATCATTGGATTCACAATAATTGATAAATCATTTTCCTGCTTTTCTAGGACATGCTATTCAACTATATTTTTTCCATATTATTTCCAATGCTAGTCTTCTGATCTCCAATCACAAACAAATCTTGCCTGCATGTTGTGTTGATTTGAGATTGAATTTGATCATAAAACTTGTCAACCCGAATTTGTTCTGCATCATTGATTGGAAATAATCATGATACCAACGGGCCATTTGTGAAGTCTACTGATAATATTCATGACTGATTGCATTGTGTCCAAATATTATCCTTGATATATCCTTCCTGACTATGAAAGCAATACTCTTTATCAGGAGTGAAATCTACTTACCTTCCCAACCAGTTTGGAAGTGCACACGCTGCATGCGTGGACCCTCTGCGCATGCACAAACCCTTCTGCACATGCGCAGAGGGTAAAAAACTGGTTACTTCCGGGTTTTAACCAGGAAGACTGGGTGGGTGGACGACTGGGTGGGTGGACAGAGACTCGCACTGCCATTGCTACCGCTTCTCTGAACCACCAGCCGCCATCACTACTGGTTTGGCTGAACCAGTCCGAACTGGGAGCATTTCACCCCTGCTGTTTATGTTTTTTATTATAATTCTGTTTTTGCCGCTTTGCATTTTCTGTCCTGCATGGCACCATCAGCAACAAAACATCCCAAAGATTTTAACTTAGGTAGGTCATAAACACTATTAACTCTCCAAAAGACCCACAACTCTTCCTCAGTAGCACATTGAGTGTCATTCAACCTGAGGGATCCATCATGTTATTTTCAGTCATTTTATACTGTAATGTCTAACCATGTGGTTTTCTTGGTAAAATATGGGGGTGGTTTACTTCTTCCATGCATTATCAAATTAGGTCTTTCCTCCATCTTTCTGTATCATCGCAGAGGCTGTTGGGGTGATCTTCATTCTTTGGGTGACCATGCCGAGATTATATATTCTTGACATACATTCCCAGTGTTCTTCCAGGATGTACATAGACATGCACACATCACACACACACACACACCAGTAAAGCAAAACTTGAGAGGGTCAATGTTATTTATCTCACCAGTATCGAAGCTGCTGTCATTTGGGAAGATTAAAAAAGGATTAAATTTGGAAATATGGGAGAGGTAGATTATATATTTTGCATCCTTGAAATCTAACACTCTGTCATTCCCCAACTATATTCCCAACACCAGTGTAAATGAATTCACACCTCCTCTGCAGCTGGCAGAAAAACTGCAGTTCTTTGGGAAATGGCTCAAAATGTTTTAAATGGGGGTGGGGGAGTGAGGGAAAAGAAAGGGAATCACTTTGATGTGAAACATCCCCAAGGAATCATCCTATTAAGTATACAAATGGATGTTTCCCAGGATCTTTATTTCTTGCATTCTTAACTTGTCCCTTCTTCTCCCTTGTGGCATCATGATGTAGATTCGATTGAGCTCACTGGCACAAGATCACTAGAAAGTGGGAATTCAAATCAGTATCTTTGCAGTCATATGCCTTACTGTAATGCCTTAACTGCTGCCCAGAACTATTTCTTAGATCTATGAACAATTATATAAAAAGAATTGTAAATATTTATTCTCCTATTTAATAATGTTAGATTTTTAAAAAAAAGTTCAATTATGCTAAATAAACTACCTGGCAAATTATATCCAAAAATAATTCCCTTTTTGTTTAACATTGTTCACTGGGATTTCACCAGAAATCTGTACGCAGGATGGTAAAACAAAATTATTTGGTCTGTATAAATACATACAGAGAGAAGAAAAATGATGATTAGCTACAGATTTCTATTCTGCTACACAGATCTTCAGCTATTTTGGCCCTTTATTCCTGTCAGAAGCAAAGGGCCAACTGGTAATTCTCATTCCCACTTTGCAGTTATGAAACTAAAGCTGAGGAAAAGCAACTTGTTGGATCTATTTTGTGGGCCCCTGTTGAAGCTGCATTCTTAACTCAGGCCTCCTAAGTCCATCCAAGCCTGAGAAAGTGGAAATGCTCCTGCTTCGTAACAGAATCTGCCTAATAAAACATTAATTTGCCATGAGGCCCACCAGTCAGACATCTGCTGGGCTTTTTAAAAGCCTCCCACTGCATTTCAATGTGCACATTTCAATCTTCAGTCATATATTCCATAGAGACTCCATCTGCAGAGGAAAAGCAGCACAACGCTATGTGGGGTTTCAGGTTTTTTGGCCTTCACAAGTAAAACCTGAAAGCAATTAAAGCCGAGTGCCATGCCAAATCAGTTATGCCGGTAGGGCTGGATTTTCCCACAGAATTATTATACGAGGATCAATTTGCATTCAACGCAGACTAGAACACACAAAGCATAAGCTTGCTCCAAGAAGACGCAAGCCAGCTTGCAGCCAGATTTCTTCTAGTTGTTGTTTTTAAAGGAGGAGGAGAAAGATTTGCACAAACAATTGTGAGCTTGATTTTGTTAGTACGGAGGCAGTGGTTTCTAACTAGTAAAAAACTACAACAGGCAACACCATTGGACATTTAAAGTGAGAGTTCCTGAGGCTCAAGATGATCTGAAAAAATGAGCCTTAAAATCCTTTATTTTTCATCTCAGATGCAAGAAGGCTGGTTCTGCTTATTCGGTGTTACTGGGGGGGAAAGGAAAAGAGAACATCTCATATCATAGGCTTTTTTGTGCATATCAACCTCCTTTCATAAACTGTCAGTGAATTCTACCATTTGCACAATAAATGAAAGGAATGAAGTCTCAGTGTTCAGCATTGCAAGAGCTACTTATACTCAGCATTTGTAATTGTTCTTAGATTTGCTGCAAAGAAAATCAGAAGCGTCTTTCTATTTCTTTTTATTCTTTCTTTCTTTCTGCACTTTTGTCTGTTTTTTTTCTCTTTCTCTTTTGTGTTTTTACTTTTTATTAGTTCATGTTAGTTTTCATACTCTCTGTAAATGCACAAATTTATAGCACATTCTTCTTGTTGCCTGAAGCTTTTTACCCTTTGTCTCTTCCTGGCTAACTCTTCACTTTCTTCTGAAAGACAAAGCATTTATCCTTTCAAATCTGGGGAAGAATTTTCTTTTTCATGTTTTACTAGGTCTCTTATTACTTCCCATAATTCCCCAGGTTGTTTTTTGTATAAATAAAGTATATGGATGATTTTCCTTACATAGAATTTATATTTTAACAATATTGTCTCCAGATCAAATTTACTGACAATCGCCTTGTCCCTTCAATTCTTGAAGGGTCATATGAACTGTATTTGAACCAATCGCTCATGGTTTGTTCCACAATCTGTGCATTCTGCTTCCTGTAATTCTTGTTTGGCCCATAATTTTTATTCTTTAAAAATAAAGTTATACAAATTCTGGGGCACAATTTTCCTAAAATCTGTGTTTTAACATAATTTTGCACACCTACACATTTTACAACCCATTTCCCCATATAGCATGCATTCTATAGATATTATTTTCCCAGATAAATGGAGTTGTAAAAAATTCCCATTGGCATTATTTTTAATGAAAAGAGGCCCACAAATACATTACGTAAATAGATAATTTTATATACATTTTTAACTGGAAAACTGCATCAAACTTTGGCAAAATGTGAATACCAAATGAGAACCAATTTCACTTCATTAATTGGTTTGGAAACTATGAATTAGATAAGTTTCCATTAAAATGCAAAGCCAATAAAATTTGTCTCCATTCCTTCTGTTCACACAGATGGCCATCACACTGTACTGAAGAGAAAGGTGTATTTCCAACAGAAAATTCACAGCAGTATAGGGTTGCCATCTTTTTTTACCCAGCAGGAAATCTATTTCTTTTGCAGGAATATAACAGACATGAATTCAATTGGTAAAACATTTCCCAGCATGAAAACAAATGTCATGGAAAACTACAACTGCTAAATCTCCATGTGTCATACATTTACGGTACAAAGATAAAGAAAGCCTGCCAGAAAAATAAAAGTGTGTTTTTTGGGTGGACTAGCCGTATGGGAGCGTCTGTAATGAGCCACCCTTCAAAACTCTGGGAATTAGTTTAAAATAAAATAAAAGCAAACTGACTTAAGCATTATGATGAGATATACAAGGCCTTCATATTCAGTGAGTACTGTAGGTAACCAATTCCCCTTAATTTGGCATTGTCCTAGATATGTAGGATACAGGATTACAACGTAAGTAGTTGTAACAATCCAAGTTGCAAATCAAGCATTTTAAAAGCCTGAAATAATGAATAAGAAGCAGTTAACAATACGGGTCATTCTTCAACTTTCAAACCCTAGTCCACTAAAATCAAGATCAGTAAAATGTCCAGTGGTTATCGCAAGGTTTTCATATATAAAGGACAGGAGTCATATGCAGAATCCTTTCAAAGGAGAACCATCAAACTCCTGGTCCATGTGATATAATGAGGATAGTTTGGCAGAGAACCATGGAGCAAGTTTTTGACAAGATGACAGCTAATGGCTATTGCAATGAGAAGCAGAGAAGCCGAAAACTACTCCTTTTTTTTCTTTTGTAGACAAAGTAGGGGCTTTTGCTTTGATTTTATTGAGACAGACATTTAGGGCCAAACCAGAAGCTGATTTTGACACACACAATGCCATTCACTATTAGGTGTAGGGCAACTAAAATATAGCCAATTTGGGCAATGTGGCTTTTGTCTTCTTCCTTTCCTTAATTTCTTTTTGAAATTTTGGCGGGGAGGGGGAGAGATACGGTTACTTTTTTGCCAGAAATGAGTTGGAAAGGAGCAGCCGTGTTTTCTCCCAGATATTGCTATGGAAGATGGCATTATTAGGAGCACTGCCATCATCATTCCCAAGGAGAAAACTGTTGCCTGTTTAAAAAAAACTGCCTCTGGGCATTACATATGTTATGAGCCTCTGAATGTGGAAAAAATTCCCTAGTATCTTTACTTCCTTTGTTGTTTACCTGCATGTTTAAGAATGTGCCCAAAGTCCTCAATTCAGAAATTTCAGCAAAGTAATGTATGCAGCAGTATATATTATTGGGCACCATGGGCCTATAGGTTTTTGATAGCAATTATTCTATTTTTCCTTATTAATGTGGCTTTTTCATAGCAAGTAAAGTGATAACAAAATTTCATCTTTGCAGTGTGGGGATGTGCTAAATAACAAATCTCATCCTCTTTAGCTACCTTGATAATGCTGTAACCCAAAATATTTGAAAATCATGTAGTTGGGGAAGGCTGATTATTCTACCTGCTTTGCTAGCCTTTGCTAACTGTCCAAGTATGCTGAGAATTTCCTAAATAGCATTTTCAGCAGATCCAAACGGCGCTGCATTCAAGAAGGCTACACTCACTTTAGGTCTAATCATTCTTGGTACTATTGCAGTGAAAAGGCGCCATCCAGCTAACAATAGAAAAAAGATACTAAACAAAAAGGGAGTTTAATAACCAAAGAAGGAACAGCCACTGTCCAATTTCTAATTAAAAATGCCCGTTAGCTGTAGATGTTGGTTTCCCAGATCTCAGGTTATTGGCCAGATAACTTTTGGTTATCAAGAGTCATTACAATTATAAATGATGGCTCAGAAAGTTGCAGCAGTCTTTTGTTATATGTTAAATTTCCTTGGATTTTAGCAAGAAAATGTTTGATTCTGTGTTGCCCAGGGAACTGCCAGAGCTTCTAAACAGCATTGTAGTTTAAACAAAGGCCTCATCAACTTAACAGCTCCAAAAGGGCTCAGGCTCCTTCACAAGCCCCAAAGCCTGTAAATCTAAGAGGGCCCACACCCAATGCATTCCTGTGTCAGAGACTAACAGACTCTCTAATTACAAGGTGTGGTACTTCTGGACAAGAGACAGCTAATCCATCAGATATGTATATTATTTTACATTTACCCTAGATTTCTTCCTCTGCTTTAGAGCTGAAGTTTCACTCAGCTCTAAAGCAGACTATCAAACAAAAAAACCCTCAATAATAATCTTTAGTAATCTTTTATGATCCAATCTGGTGGGATTAAGAGCATTTAACAATAAATTACTAAAAGTAAGAAGGATATTCCAAGTGCAGAATTCTAATCCTGTTCCAGTCTCTGCATCTAGATTCATTCTGTCCTGTATGTTGTAAATGGAGAGGTAAGGTGTTACAACTTGGAGCAACTGAATCAATCATTTCATGCCTCCTTTTCCGACACGCATTCATTTCATAGTGAAAGGTATTGTGAGTCTCCTCGAGATTTGAACCAATGCTAATACTTTCCTATTTCATTTCACAAACTTTCCTGCATAAGAGCGTTCGTAAAAATCAAGACTGAAATGCAAAAGGGCTTCTGTTGTAAAATGAAACTAACCTGTCAAAAATAAAACTGCAGTGTTTTAACTTCAGGTAGTCTGTATAATTTCAGCTTGCTGGGGAAAAAAATGCCCAAGTTCTTTCTTTGTTGTTGAATGTGAAGCTCCTCTTATTAGAAAAAGATTTAACGAATGTTTTGGCCACAAGTGAAATTATCTCATTCCCTCAGAGCAAGGATTTCACAGGTGATGATTAACTGCGAGATCACAGAGATTAAAGTTAGAAAAGAGCTCTTCGGTCAGGCCATTCCTCCCTGAGGGCAGGTGCGGAAGTCTTCCTTATGGTGTTTTTCTTCACTTTCTTGTCCAGTCTTGTTTAGAAGGCTTAAACAAAGCAGCTTTTTGCAAATTCTTTCCAGCATCCTTTTACCGTTTGCCTCCTGTCTTGAGGTACTTTTTGATCCTTAGTTGACTCAAGTGATTGTCCCTGAACAGTGACTATCTTATAGATCTGGGAATTTGTTGCCAAGACCACCTGTCAGGCACAGCTTTTGCAGATTCAGGGAGGATTTGGAGAAAAAGAAGAGCAATGCCTGAGGTGAAGGAAAGGTGGGTAAGGATTGGACAAAATACCATCCATGGCCAGGTAGTTCAAAGTATAAGCAGTAATTCTTTAAAGGGTATACTGCATGTGCATGTCTAGATATTCACAGCAGACTAATAGCCATTTTTCATATATGGCACTGCTGTATATGGCAGCATACAGTTTTGTCATGGCATAAATCATAATTCCTTCCTTCTTTCCTTCCTTCCTTTAATTAGTCAGGACAGTTTACAACTAAATACCAGATTAAAATGATCAAATCTCAACAACAAAACAACTAGCAACCAAGATCAATCACTCAACTTCTAAAAACAAATTTCACTCAGAGTTCGACTTCCTCAATGTATTAGCTCAGCAATTGTGGAAATGGCCAGGTCTTCAGCCCCTTTCAAAAGGCCAACAGGATCAGGACTGTCAAATTTCAGGGAGTTAATTGTTTCACAAGGCAGTTGCCACCACAAAGAAGACAACTTCTTGGTTCCCATTAGATGGCATTGGTTGACACAAGGGATTGGGAATGTGCCAACTCTTTCAGATCTATTGGGCCAGGTAGAATTAGTAGTTCCGCAAAATAACAAATGACAAATCATTGCGAAGTAGGTAGTCTTGAACAGAAATTAAGTGCATAAACATAATTGCTTGGCTTTAGTTCAATTTACATGAGTCTGCAACAAAATGTTCAGATGTTCCTGCTCACAGTTCTAGCCAACCTGCAAGCTATGCCTTTTTCCAAGGTACTCCGTTCCATTTTATCTCCTCTTTAGTTTCATCCTCTTCCTTACTTACTCCACATTCGAGGTTCTCTCCCTCTCCACAAATCTTTTTCTAATACTTTGGGGGTGGGGGGTGATACCTCCCCAAACTGGGAGATGTTATCAATGCTGCAGATACTACTGCTTTTGTAGTAAACCATCCTTCAAAAGAAAAGATATTTTCAATTGATATGTGACATTTATTCCTAACTTTTCTACAAAAACAATTGAAAAACAGCTTATAAACAAGCTAAACCAAACCACCAAAAGGCTTTAAGCAAGTATCCAAGAATTTTAATCAAAATTCTGGTTAATAATCAGTGTTACAATTTACTGTAAATGTAGTCATATCCCATGTGCTATGAAGTCATACTGCTTCAGTGCTGTACATAAGCAATTAATATTTTTGTTAAAAATATTTCAGTTTGACAAGAATATCTAATAGGAATGAATGACATGTGGCCACCATAACTTTCTCAGTCTTCCTCCTTCATTGCCACACATACATGAGGGTTAGTGGGAGGACACGCTGACAGAACCTAATCAAGGATTTACTTCTTTTCTGGTGTCAGGTCTCTCGATCTGAGGTAGGCAAGAAAAGTTACAGATGAGGATTTCAGTTTAAAATCCTTCCTTCTGAAAACATGGAGCATCTCTATGCAACAAATCTCTCTGACAGGCAAAAAAACTCAAGGGAGAATCAGCTTCAGGAAAATGCCATTGATTGTTCTACTGCTCTCTATTTTCTGCAATGACTTTAAATACTAGTATGTATAATTTCCCTAGCAACCGATTTGACAGAAAATAACCTAGATTTCCATTGCCAGCACCTCACACTGGCAGGTCTCACAGGTAGCCTTATCAACATGCCCTTACCTGCCTCAGGCGTCTCTCTTGTCTCTTACCAGTCCATCAGCTCTAGGCAGAAGATCTGAAGGTCTGGGGCAAAGGGAAGGGGCTGGTTATAATGTTAGGCATGACTTCCAATCCACTTAATAGACTTCCTTCCTTTTTTCCCTTTGGTCAGAGCCTGATGTATCTTGAAAAGCTGCAGGCATGACAAAAATATAGCAATATTCATTCAAAACAATATTGGCTCAGGATTTGGGGAAAGTGTCCTGAACAGGGCTTGCTTCTTCTTGTCCTAGTCAATTCACCCATCTTTTCCTTCTAGGCCAGTGGTGAAATCCAAATTTTTTTTACTACCGGTTCTGTGGGCATGGTGTTGTGGCCTGCCTACCACCTGCGCAGCTCGTGGCAGATCCAGATGTCGAGGATCTTGATGTGGGGTCGCCCCTGCAACCTGTGCAGCCAGCGATCACTTCAGATAGCGAGAAGGCCAGAGAGGAGGCGATGCCTGAGCCTTTAGAACCCCCAGAGGCTGTGTCCAGCAGGGAGAGCGAAGTGGAGGAGCCTCTCC
>JANHZT010003187.1:76734-87086 GCA_032468215.1 Stegonotus admiraltiensis
TCACCAGCTGCCAGCAGTTTGGCAGATCGAATCTCACCAGGCTCAAGGTTGACTCAGCCTTCCATCCTTCCGAGGTTTATAAATCTAAGTGCTATTGCTATTGCTATCCAAAAGAAAAAGGAAACTTGCCTTACTCTTAGTATGATTTACACCAGGAATGGAAGCTTATCACCTTCTGGATATTATCACTACAACTATGAACTCTTACTTCCTATCTTCCTCAATCCTGGCCTTGATTGGCTGGATCTGCTAGAAGCTGTTGTTTAGGGTTACAGAAGTTCTGGCAAAAGAAGAACATGTCCTTCTTTCTGTTGTCATGTCCCTTGTCCAGCAAGCATACCCTTAAAATCAAATATTATCAGTGTCTTGGGGTAGCGTTTTTGTTTTCTTTGGAGGACTGATTTTACAATAGTTGGCATTCAAACTTTTGTGTCTTGTGACCCTGTGTCTGCTTCATTCTTTCCGTCCTCTGTTCACAGATTCAATAGCTAATATTTACATTATTTAATTTACTTCCTGATTTCAGCAGTTGGCTCCAATCCAGCCCTTCAGATCTATGATATCTGTAGTCTGTAGATCACATGACCTATCTAAGTTTCTATGGTGAAATCTGAAAAGTGTGTTGTCAAATCTATATTATCACTAGGATATGTTCTGTAGGAAAAACATTAAGATTGAAAAAGCAGCCTTTCTGATGCTAGAAAAAGTATTTTGATATACATTTAGGCCTAAGTACTTTTTTTTTGTCCTTTTCACTGTAACGGATGCCATGTCCTCCCATCCCCCTGCCCTCATTTTCCTTCCTTTCCAGTTGTCTACATCCAACTTTGCCTGTTCAGATATCTGGTAACCCTAATCTTCTTAGAGTTATAGTCTGCCTTTGTTCCAGTTAATCACTTTTTTCTTCCATATTTGTCCATTCAATAACTGGTTTGCCAGGTAGTTCACAGCTGGGAAGAAGTCATTGCATTTTGTTATCCTCACCTCCAGTCCTGGTATAGCATGCAATCCATTAATCACTGTAGCCCTGTTCAGGATCTTCTGGCAGGCCATGTATTAAAGAGAGGGAACAGACCAGTGGTGAAATCCAAATTTTTTTACTACCGGTTCTGTGGGCGTGGCTTGGTGGGCGTGATGTGGCTTAGTGGGCATGGCTTGGTGGGCGTGGCAACGGAGGGATACTGCAAAATCTCCATTCCCACCCCACTCCAGGGGAAGAATACTGCAAAATCCCCATTCCCTCCCCACTCCAGGGGAAGGATAATGTAAAATCTCCATTCCCACCCCACTCTGGGGCCAGCCAGAGGTGGAATTTGCTGGTTCTCTGAACTACTCAAAATTTCCGATACCGGTTCTCCAGAACCTGTCAGAACCTGCTGGATTTCACCCCTGGAGCAGACAGCAACATGAAAGAGGATAAGACACAAATGCCAACGTAGGGTTCACCAGGTGCTTTTCTCTGATACCATTGGCTCTGACTCCAAAGCTGGAGCTCCATGCAGTTTTTACACCAGAGGAGAAAGTAATATTTTAAGGGTTGCCTAATAGTAACAGGCAAAGGCAAAGTCAGCTGTAGGTGAAACCAAAGCCAATAAGGGAAGGGCCACCTCTCTATTTTACCTATTGTGAAGTATGCAGATGACACAGCAGTGGTGGGGATTATCCAGGATGACAATATCTTTATAGGGAGGGGGTGAAGGCTCTGGTGGACTGGTGCAATAAAATCGATCTGGTTTTGAATGTTACCAAAGCAAAGGAGATCATTGTTGATTTTAGAAAGAGCTGGCATAGTCATGCTCCACTCTGTATCGAGGCTGCAGCTGTGGAGGTGGTCAATGGTATTAAGTATCTGGGGGTGCAGATAACTAACAATCTGACTTGGTCTCTTCATACATTATCTTTAGTGAAGCGTGGAAACCAGCATCTGCATTTCCTGCATCGGATGAGGAGAGCATATCTTTCTCCTTCTGTCCTGGCCACCTTTTACAGAGGCACAATTGAGAGCGTTTTAACAAACTGCATCACTGTTTGGTTTGGTAGCAGCACTGCCTCAGATAGAAGGTCCATTCAGAGAGTGATAAGGACATCTGAGAAGATTATAGGAAGCTCACTTCCCATTATTCAGGATACTCCTTATAAGTGCTATTTGCTTAGAGCTCAAAGCATTGTTAGAGACCCCACACGCCCACTTCACAGTCTGTTTCTGTTGCTCCCCTCTGGGAAGAGGTTTTGAAGTATCTATAGCAGGACTGCTAGATTCTCTAACAGCTTTGTTCCTTATGCCATTCCTCTTGTAAATTCGCAGGATTCTTTTTTTTCCGCCATGTATATTTATACATTCGAACTAGACTTGATGTTTCTCTGTGTCATATATGTGTGTGTATGTGTGGGTATATGCATAATGATTTTCTTTTGAGAGCTGAATGCAACAATATTTCATTTTAATGCATGCTGATTAGTGTACATTTAAAGTGACAATAAAGTTTTTATTCTATTCTATTATTCTATTTGTTATGACTTTGTTTGCCTCTAAGTGTTCACAGATCCATTGCTTTGAAGACAATAACTGTACAAAACATTTCTAACAATTGAAAGTATTCACATAAAAAGACTTATCATGTAGTTCACAATACTGAATGGAAACATTAGCAGGACAAGACTATGTGGCCTTAATGATGCCTTCACTTCATTAGATCCATTTGGTGAGTATGCAAGAGATGGACCTTTGCTTAGTTGCTCCCAAGCAATATCCTAAAGGTGCTTTTTTTCAAGAGGCAACTGGACTTTCTGGTTTTTCTTTGAAGATGTTTCGCTTCTCATCTAAGAAACTTCTTCAGCTCTGAAGCTTCTTGGATGAGAAACGAAATGTCTTCAAAGAAAAAACAGAAAGTCTAGTTGCCTCTTGAAATAAAGCACCTTTGGGACAACCACGACCTGGATGACTGCGAATCTTCATAGACACTTTCAAGCAATACAGTCAGTGGTGGGTTTCAAAATTTTTTACTACCGGTTCTGTGGGTGTGGCTTGGTGGGCATGGCTTGGTGGGCGTGGCAGGAGAAGGTTACTGCAAATTCACCATTTCCTCCCAATCAGCTGGGACTTGGGAGGCAGAGAATAGATGGGGAGGGGCCAGTCAGAATTTTTACTACCGGTTCTC
Source organism: Stegonotus admiraltiensis (assembly GCA_032468215.1). Taxonomy (NCBI): domain Eukaryota; kingdom Metazoa; phylum Chordata; class Lepidosauria; order Squamata; family Colubridae; genus Stegonotus; species Stegonotus admiraltiensis. Next base: position 79,893 of record JANHZT010003187.1, read on the forward strand.
TGAACTACTCAAAATTTCCGCTACTGGTTCTCTAGAACTGGTCAGAACCTGCTGGAACCCACCTCTGAATACAATATTATGTTCAGTCCCAATTCTTTCCACTTTCAGGACAGGAATCACGACTTTTCCTTTCAACCAGAGTTTTTCAATTTGAGCTAAAGTAATTTCAATTTTGATTATTTTTACGCAGCATAGGTGAAGGTGTGCCTTTATTATCAGACACCTTGGATACTACATAATATAGACTGTTTCATGGAAATTGTGTAACAAATATGGATAGGCCTTTTGTGTGTACTCTGCCAGATGCATCTGTATCTGAAACATTTCTAAGTAGCTTACAATTAGCCACAGTGTCTTGGAGAAATGCCACATTAGGTACATTGTGGGAAAATAAAGTGGTTGCTGATCAGATCAGTTATTGTTCCACAAGGAGTTTTCCAAAAAGACTTGCCAACAGATCCTTCAAATATGAAGTCATTTTCTGGCTAGTTTATGGAGTCTCTGTGTCTCCATACTAGCCATCACTAATGTTGTGGTCAACACTAACTAGCAGAGAGAAGGATCAAATTTCAAACATACATGGAGGCAAGGGTGAAATCTAAAATTTGTTACTACCGGTTCTGTGGGCGTGGCTTGGTGGGGGGGTAATGTGACGGGGTGGGCGTGGCCACCTTTTTTTTTTTACTTTTCTGCCAAAGAGGTTGCAGAAAAAAAATGCTTTTAGAAGCCTCTGACAATCAGGCAACTCAGCTGGGATCATCAGAGGCTTTTAAAGGCATTTTTTTCTCCAACCTCTTTGGCCAAAGAGGTTGTAGAAAAAATGCTTTTAAAAGCCTCTAATGATCCCAGCTGAGCCGCGCAATCATCAGAGGCTTTTTTTTAAACTTTTAAAAGCATTTTTTTAGGCTGAAGAGGTTGTAGAAAAAATGCTTTTAAAAGTAAAAAAAACAGCCTCTGATGTTCATGTGGCTCATCAGAGCCCCACTGGGCATGGGGGAGGCAGGGATTTTTGCTACCAGTTCTCCAAACCACCCACCACCATTGCTACTGGATTGGGCGATCCGGTCCGAACCAGGAGCATTTCATCCCTGCATGGAGGGCATGGAAGTTTGTCCATGACAAGGGATACCTTCAGCTATTCTAAAGTGTCACTAAATTTAAACAGCGATCAAGGATTCATTCTCAGATGCATTGAATGTTTTGTATGCACCTTTATTTTTATACTGTGGTTCAGTCTTAAGTCTCATCTCAGTACTATCTCTACTTTGAGAATACAAAGAATATATAAGAATCTTCAGTTATGAAGAATATATAAGAATCTTCAATTTAAAGCATACAACATTATAGCTGTATAGCAAGTTGGTGAGGATGTGACAATTATCTGCAGATATTACAAAACTTAATACATCTATGTAAAATTGAGACAAAGTTACAAAGCTATAATTTTTCTCCCATGGATGTCCAAAAACACATTTTAAACTTGCCCAGTTTTAAAGGGAATTTAACTGTATGTAAAACGCACATGAGCATCAAGATATTTTGAAAGCTCACAAGTGTATAGAACAATGCTATAATACCATTCTTTGTTATGCTAATAGTTGCTTGCCAGCTGCTTCAAGCTGCCCTGCAATCATAGCCAAAGGCAGCCAACCCATTACATGGGTGGCAGGGGGGCGGAGGAGGGCGTCAGAAAGGGCAGCTTTATATATTAAATATTCTGCTACTTCTAAAGTTGTCGTTCCTCAGCACAGATTCAGATCCCTGAATGCTTTTAGTTTTGGGAATTAATCATTGAAGTAAATCTGCATCTAGAAACATTTGATGGATGCAAGCTGGTAATAGCTGCTGCAGATGCTAAAGCCTGGAAAGTGGAAGATTGGTGGTGGCACAGGTGGTGAGGGCGTACCTCCTACTCTTGAGTTTGGTTCATCGTTTCCTTACCTCTCCATTCTAAGGCTTTTATGTACATAGTTTTGAGGATGATTTGGGTCTCTTTTCCACTTCATTCTCCATAGATATTTTTGCCAGATTCTTCAAGAATATTGATACTTCTAATGCAATGTATTCCTTTTGGAACTGGGTGAATGGGATATATTCTATACCATGGTGGCTGGGATACTCTGAGAACTGAAATCCATACATCTTCAAGCTGTTAAGTTTGAGCAACACTGTTCTACAGCAGATAGGCAATTAAAGTATTGAGATTCCAACACTGTGTTATCAATAATCAACACAGCCTCCTAGAATAGCGGAACTACTTTTAATATTCCAGAATGCATCATTGGGGCTGATAAATGTGATTACAAACTTATCGTAGTCTTAAAAGACCATTCATCTAGCTTTGAAGAGTCTGTATTATCTCAACTTGGAAAACAAGGAGACCACATTCTGACATCCTTCATGAGCTGTTCCACACTCAGCATTTATAGCTTTTTAGTTCACAAGGGCCAAAACAGAGCCTTACATGGTCTTGGATGCATCTCTTACATTCTCAGATTAATCTTGAGTTGGATTAACTTCTTCACATCTGGGCAGACTGCCAGGACAAAGTATGCATTAAAATAAAATTGACCTAAGTGAGATATTTTGCAACATCACAAGGGAATCTCCGGGCATCAGAGATCACTCAATGTTTTCCATCTGCTTCAGCAACAGACACAATTTCCTTTTTTTAAAAAAAATAACAATGACTAGAAATGCCTATATCAAAATTTACTAATTAAACTCACTGTTGATAATGGCATGTACAAATTTCACTTTTTAAAAATTCAGTCTACCTCTCATAATTTCTAGTCAGCATAACTGTAATTGTTTAATAATTATCTCTTTATCTTTTGGGGATAATTTTATAATTGTACACACCACATACAATATTGTATACGACTGTATACAATATTAAATGCTAATCCATTTCTCCATAGGGATGTTGATCATACTGGAGACTTTTCACTTGTATGCTTGGCTCATAGTATTATGTTTGTGTTCATTTGCATGATGCGTCTAACTATCAAAATACACATTTTAAAAATTGTCTTCATTGTATTGTTTGAGTTATCCTTTTTCCTCTACAACTATATGCATATTTCATGATAGCAAAAAGATCATAATAACAAAGGAGAGGTTCTTTAGTCGGTCATTTTCATGCTTGGAAGTCTCTTTGTCGGGAAGTAAAGCTTAGTGATGATGACTCCTAAGTAAGTGAACTCTTGCCAAGGTCAAAATTTGATTGTACAGGATTAGGCCCTAATTAGGGTAACTTTTCTATGCCAAAAGACAGAATCGGCACTGCTGATTGGTATTACTGTGGTAAAGTAGACATAATGTCTTCATCACAGACTAACAGAGAATGAAATATGGCATGCAAAATGCTTAATCATTTGTATATATGAAGTAAAAATGTGGTTATCTATATTATGAATCATTGTTAGAAAATTAATGCCTCACCATCAACTTCCTTCAGTCTCTGATTTACATGCTACCGTGAAAATCAGCAGAATTCTAATTAACTATGTTTGAAAATTAGTACATTATTTGAGAAGTGAATATCCTGTTTGATAAGATTGCCAGGCAAAATGTTATAATATACATTGATATATACGTTTTTATGTCTATGTCCCTGTGTATTTTTTCCTTTATTCAACACAATTTAACTCAATAATGAACTGAGTTCATATATTACACTAAGCCATAAGATATGTTCGTGAATAATTTCTATTGACTGAGTTCACACATTATACTAAACTATCAAATATGTTTTACAAAACACAGTTTGCTAGGTTTGCTCAACATGCTAAGCCCAAACTAAAGAAATCACAATATGGCTTAATATAAATCATGGGTTTTGCATTGTTCTTTAACGAGACTCTGCTAGAGAGCATGTTGTGTGTTTTGTCAAGCCTCTCCATGATAGAAGTCTCAGTGTTAAAATGAATGAATTTTGTGTTGGGGGAAGGATTTTACTGAAACAATTTGGTAAGTTTTAAATGGGGACAATTGACAAAATACAGATACTAAAATAATTTTTAGATTAGGAAAATAAAACTAAGTTCTACTTGCATCCAGGAATGTAGCAGTATTTTTAGAATGTACAGTGTAATTAATGTACGAATTAAAACATCAGATGACATTTGTGATTTAAGTAGTTACTGTTAGGTCATCAAAAGCATAATGGTCATTTCTGTTTAACCCTAGTAAGAAACATAATGTTTTTATTATATTGTATTTTATATTCTGTGGCATATTATAAGCTACCCAGAGTCATATGGAGTTGGGCAGCATGAAATTTAAAAAATAGTAAAATAAAATAATCCATAGCATATCTTTATCCTATCTTTAATATATTATCTGCTCTAATTTTGTTGAATTTTGTTTAAACTCCTTTACGACAAGGAATTTAATCTTCTAATTATTATCCTCAAGCATATTATTTAATCAAACAGTATACAGTAGTTTTAATTTGTTATCTGTTTAAAAATATGACAAAACTAAAAGATGCATACTGGGATCTATTATCATGTATCACAGTAGTTTTTACAACTTGATTGAGTGCCTGTACTCTTTAAAAAAAATAAAAATAAAAACTCCTCTAGTGATATTTAAAAGCATAACGTTTTTCATCTGCATCATTGCTGAAATGTTTGGATTTTTAAAAAATTCTCTTCTTCAACTATGGGTCAGCAGATATTTTATTATAACTCCTACCAAGTTTGATGCTGGCTAATGCTGACTTGGAGCTATTTTGCTCAAAATCATCTGGGGATCTAAAACTAGGAAAAGCAACCTAAAACAGATTAGAGAAGGCTGTTTTGCTACAATTTACTTTTCGTAATTAAAATGTAGTGATACTAGTCTCTGTGTGAAGAGTGAATAATTATTCCTTTTTTGTTCTTTTAAATAGCTACAAAATTAAAATTAGATTCATACATTGTGCTAAGCTATAAACCTATGAATGTGGATGACATTTAGAAATCACTCTAGTACTGGCCCTTAATCAAACAAACCACATTGTTATTTACTGCAAAGGGTGTAGTTGGAGGGGTAATTGTTATTTAATCACGTTGACCAATCCACAGAATATTAAGAAATTTCAAAGAAAACTGGCTTTCACTTGTCACCTTCCATGACCTCTCATTTTTCCCCTAGAGAAAGTCCATTAAGCAAGCAAAGACAAAATAGCTAAGTACTAGGAACTCTTTAGTTGAAAACACGATTTTGTGTCAATTAGTAACAAATTCTCTGGGGTTGTTAACCTAACAGAGGCTATAGCTCTTAAAAACCAAGTCCCCTTGTATTCTATGGCTTAATTGTTCTAGGCAAGTGTTTCTCAACCTCAGTGACCTGAAGACGTGTGGACTTCAACTACCAGAATTCCTCAACTAGCATGTTTGCTGGCAATTCTGCAAGTTGACATCCTCACATCTCCACGCCGCCAAGGTTGAGATAAATTGTTCTAAGCCATATAAGTGGATCCTTCAATCTCTTAAAGATTTTCCAGAGACTCCACAAAAATGCTTTCCCATTTTCCATTATTAGGAAGTTTCAATGAACAGTTTGTCTCCTAGGAAATCTCTTAATTTAATTCAATACATCTGTATCTCCTCAGTAAAACAGACTATAAACATGAGAAATATTTCCCTTAAAACTGAAAACAGGAATTCAGCCTTACAGTAGCCTGGGGATTCCAAGCCAATTTCAGTTCAGGAGGGAGTGTTTTACTGGAACAACCTGGCTGGTAAATCTAAAATGGGCAAGTTGACAACATACAATATGCTTATAAACAATGTTCAAATTAGGAAAGCAAAACTAAGTTCAACTTATATTTAGCAATGCTTTCAGAATATACAATTCATGTACAAAGCAAAACAGTATTATAAAATGTTCCAGGATAAAAAGGGCCTGTGATGTCTTTAGCTGATCTAACCAATTAAAACCATACCAGTCACATTTTACTTGCTCAAATATTTGCGTAAATGTTTTCTTGATGGCAAAAAAGGAAAAAACAGAGTTAAAGTTTTTAAATGAAAAGGTTTTATAATTTTAATAAATATATATCAAGAAAAAAACACACTTTACTACAACATCACCTTAGTATACAAATATCTAAATATCTAAGCTTAAAACATTCAATGTTTGACATATATTGGAAAAAGAAGAACAGATCTTTCTGTTCTCAACTGAATCTAACACAAGGAAAGTTTAAAACTTTAAAAAAAAAATTGGTCCATGTGGACAAATGACTAAATGATCCTACTCATACACTGTATGAATGAGACCTATATTTAATATTGATAGCAATAATAATGCTTTTGTCTTGGAGAAAAAAAGGTGGGACAACCTTTTAAAATGTAAATGTCAGCCTTGTAAAATTTCCCATTTTGGCATATATCAATTTTATATTTAATTCTTTATAAGCAGGATCTATGGGCACATGACATATACCTGTGACATAGCAATACAATGGAGAGGGAATCTTGAATATTCATACACGAGATGCTTTATGTGTCATAGAAGCATTAAAAATGTGTGAGTTGACTCAATCAACTAATCCCTGGGGAATGGATTTAGATATAAGGAGGCACAGTCTTGCCTAAAGTTAAATTAACACCATTCAAGACTGCTAGCCAGATGGTTAGTTAATTCCTGTCTCTCCTAAGATAATGACAAAGTCTAGAGAAGTCCTGTAAAAAAATGGGGGGGGAGGCTCTCTATACATTCCATTTCTGTAGTTATTTTGGCTTTTAATCCACCTCCTTGTTGCCACATGTGTAATGAAGAATTAGCAGAAATGGATGGGATCTGGGTAAGGAACTCCCTCACCCTGAATCATAATGATTTGAAGTCTGTGTGGGTTTCTTTTTTTTTTCCTTTCCTTTTCTTTTTTTACTCAGTCTTTGAGAAACTGGAAGGGGAAGCAAAGCAAGAGCTGAGAACTTTTGACTCTTTTGCAGCAGCTAGCAGGATTCTAAAATTGTCCACATTGCACCGATTCATATAGTCTCATTCAGATGCTGCTGACGCATCATAGAGTAGGTCTGTTATTGGGGAAATGGGGTGGATGATTGTTTATGTCATGAAAACAGACCACAGACTCTTGGTCAAAATAGCTAGTCACAAAAGTTGGAAATGCTCCTATTCACTTCATCACTGTTTTCCTTTCTCCTATACCAGTGGTAGGCAAACTTGGCTCTTTCACAC
>JANHZT010003187.1:113179-129408 GCA_032468215.1 Stegonotus admiraltiensis
CGGACCATCGTCTTCTTCTTCTTACCCGCGGCTCTGCGTGGCTAGCGGCGGCGATACTTCCCTCCCTCTGAATCTCGCTGGCGGCCTCTTTTAGGCTTGCCCTCAGTGCCCGCTGTTTCTCCGGGGAAGGCGGCGGGGTTGTGGGGGGCGGGGCTGGAGGAGGAGGCCAGTCTCCTCCTTCCCGCCCTCGCTGGTGTGCAGGAGGCTGTTGTGGTTGATGCTGATGAAGAAAGAGCCTCTCGCTCCCAAAGCGAAGGAGCGTGTGAAACCAGTCGGTCCTGTTTCTGCGCATTCATGTACAACCCCTGGATATGATATGGCACATACATACATGCGCGCGCGCGCGCACACACACACACACACACACACACACACACACACACGCATACACAGATCTCTAAGCTCAGGGTGCCCCCGGGGTTAGAAAGGGAAAGGAACGCTACCCGCGCCTTCTAAAGGCTCCCGCCGCAGCTGGCAGGCTAAGCAAAAGGGGAGGGAAAGCAACGAAAGGCTCTCTCGAGAAACCTCCGGCACTCCGCCACCTCCAGCTAGGGCGAAAGGAGCCCTCGCGCCCGAGGGGTTAAGACCCTTCGCCCTCCCCCGTCCTCTTCCCCGCATCCTTGAGGTGCAGAAGGGCTCCTCCTGCTCCTGCACGGGCTACGGCTGAATTTGCTCGGCTCAACGAGACCATAGTTGTTTACGGAGCCCTGCGTTTTGTTTTTTGTTTTTGTTTTTTCCAGCAGTCCTTTCATCTCAAGTCAAGGCAAGCGCAGATAGGAACCAGATGAGGAGCTGCAAGGCCAAGAGTTTTAGAGGAGGTGGCTGATCCGCAGGATAAGAGTTTCCTCCTGGGTCTGGGAGGCACAATACAGCCCCTTTGGCTACCAGATGCTGCTGGGCGACTCGTTTTTTGCTTTTTTGCCCTATTTGTACATGGTGGGTTTTCTGGCCCAGAGTGGGTTTTGAGAGTTAGACAGCCTTATAGATTTCTAAAAGTAAATAAAATCAATTTATGACAAAGGATAGTTCTGTGCTTAATATTAGGGGCATTATATGAATGATGGCTCCATATACCAGCCTCTGTTTCAAAGTTTCATGCAAATAAGGAACTGAGAACTAGTTATCAATTTCAACATCAGGTCCAATTTAGTAAGACTTTATTTACCATGAGCTTTCCAGGAGCTCTGCAACCCTGTGAATAGCTGCAGATTTTTTTTAAAGGCTGACCTAATAACTTCTTAATTAACTGCTGCTGATAATGATGAGTGGTTAATGAATACATTCTGTAAAATCTGCTTTGCTCAGCTTTACTTTTTGATCAATCTATGGGAATTGCTTTGAAAAGATGGTTATCTTACCTTTAGTTAGATTATTATCTTCAGGACTCTGGACAGGTTAAAACATCTATTTTGATCTAAAACATATCTGAAATATCATCAAGGAATTTCAGAAAGTCCACTAGTATTCAATTCCATTTTAAGGATTTACTAGGATGTTAAGAGAATATTTTGATCCTATTCTATCTGTGAAATGTATAAATGTGAATCTTCTCACCTTTTTGTTCCTTTTTCTTTTCAAACTTAGGTGTTTCCAGGCTCAACTGAATAAGCAGAACAAAGCACTGCAGGTGGTAAAATAGTGATTATGAATATGAAACCATTTATTACATTAACTTTAAAAGAAGAAAAATGTAACTGAATATTGTAATCTCAAACCCAGTTAGAAAGCTTTGTAGATAAGCAAATAAAACAAGGAGGACACTATTTTGCATGGATTATTAAATCATGATACTATCAAATAATACACATATACCACACATAATGGCACAAGTTAGACTGAGGTTTGTTTTGCAAAAGAATAGAGCTACAGAATGTTAATTAGAGGAAAGGAAAACAATGACCTACTAAAAATGTTATTTAATGTGAAAGCTTCATTTGCAAGCACGCAGACAAGCAAACAAGATTATCTCAAGTAACAAAAGTTGACTAGCTTGTTCATATCAAGAGTGCAAAGTACTAAAAATATCTATGTATATACTAAAAGGACAATTGTATTTTATCTATTTTCAAATTAATTTAATAATTAAGAAGTCTGAGAGCCAATCTAGTGTAGTGGTTTAAAGCACTAGGCTAGAAACTAGGAGACCATGGGTTCTAATCTTGCGTTAGGCACACAGGCAGCTGGGTGACCTTGGCCCAGTCAATCTCTCTCCTTCCTAGTAAGGAGGCAACACCCTTCCGAAATCTTGCCATTGCAGGAACTTGTCCAGGCAGTTGCCAGGAATAAATAATGACTCAAGGGCACACCAAAAAAGTCAATTTAAAACTTGGGTGTTTAGAATTATTTTACTTCGCATTTAGAGCTAGCTGATTCTGTTTTGTAAATGTAAATTGTATTTGTGAATATACCATGTACTTTTATGAACACACAAGTATAACTGAAATGAATTGAACTGATTTTGTATAAGTCTGCAAACAAAAGCCTAAAATTGTTAAGAGTGCAAGAAGCCGTATAAAAATTTACAAACTTCAGAAATGTAATTATATCTGAAGTGTAAATTGTAAAGATGTTTTGCTGAACCTAACCATACACTAAATATCACTTAATATTACCATCCCACTGCCCCAAAACAGTACCCCATAATGATCAGCTCCAGGAGGGGGGAGGAATTCCTTAATTTAGTCTAATGCACTCAGAAAGCAGCCACATTAGAAAGTTGCCTGCAGAGAAAATATTTCCAGATGTCTGAAGTAGAGATCTTTCAAATACTTGCAGCGTATTTCTTGTAAAGAACATGAATTTAGACTTACTGCTTGCCTATGAAACACAGACTGTAAAGAAACAAGCTGATGAGCATTCAAAGCATTGAGCATTTTAAAAAGCAGCTTACATGCTACAAAGATTTTTAAACACGACCTTGGTGATAGCACCCAAATAAATTTATACATTTTCCATGCAGACTGAAAAGCTGAGGCACAGCAGTTATGCCATATTAAAAAATTAGATGAAGAAATTGAAGCTAAATTTCTTCAAGATGGTGACTCTGTGGATTGCTTCAAAAATGAATGAAGTGCTTTGCAATAAGTTGCATTTCCCTTACAATGGCTTATTAATTTGAGAAAATCATAAATTCAGATTAATAGAATCTTGGCATTGAACCTGAGACCTTGACAGGTTTGAAAAGGCATTTGAAATGTAATAGGTTTTCTTATGTTTTAAGTTTTGTGGTATCTCAAAAACACTTGTACTTTTCCTTTTTATTTGAAGAAATTTGGGAAGGGCGACTTGATGATATAATTTACTCTAGTGTTAATAGGTAGCAAGGCAATAGGTTTTATTTATTTGTGCAAGTTCTGTTGTGATGTTTATGTCATACTCTTCTATTAGAAAGTGTTTAGGCAGGTTCCTTTTTGATCTAGTGCTTTCTTTTACCTTCCCCAAATCCATGCCCTTTTATTGTTTATCGTTTCTTAATATCATGGCAATTTCCTCAGCTTTCATTCTTGTTAATCCCTCCTTTTTTTTCAGAAAATAAACATCAATTCCTCTATTATTTTATTATCTGTTTGCTTTGTCTTGCATCAATTAAGCCTTCACTATGTTAAAATCTCTGATATGTTTGCTGTTAAATTATCATATGTAATGTAGATCAGTGGTTCTCAACCTTTTCTTCACCACAGACCTCCTTTAAATACCTTTTTGTGATCATGGTCATGGACCACCAAAACTTAACTCAAGATTTAAATCATAACATTTCTCCAAAACTTTGCGGACCCCCTGTGATGAAATTGCAGCCCCCCAGGGGTCCACAAATCACAGGTTGAGAACCATGATATAAATTATTTCTTTATACCATAGTTTAATGTATACACAATAGTAATAACATACCTTTTGGATTTTCAAAATATGCACAAACAACACAAAATGTATCATAATAAGAAACAGCTAACATCTTTAATGATTTATACTAAGTGTGCCAGTCCCAAAAAACCTACCGTAATGGCCAGCATGGACATAGACACCTTAATAGACACTGGCCTCTGCACAAGGAAAATGCTGTTATGTGGCATTCTTGCTTGTGTGGAAGCCATTGTGTTCAGAGTCATATGTGTAAAGGCATTATTAGTTGTGGATATCATGTGACTAGATGTTTTCCAAAGACTGATGTCATTTGAGAAATCTCTGTAGGTTTAGGAATTATTGGACACATATTCATATATTAAATGTGAATGTTTGAGTGGGACTCATATAACTGATTGTGATGTGACTGTTTGATACTTAAGAATGTTTTCATATATGCAAGAATTCAACATACAAAGCGGTTTTATAAAAACAAATCCTGTGATAGATGGTTAGACAGATAAGAATTTATTACGGTCATAGATCAAAATAAAAACTAAACAAAAGACCACAGTAAGAGCCTTGAAGAGCCTTAACAATTAAGACTCATAGTTGAGTGGAGTATATATACCAAATAACAAAACGCAATAACATAAGGAAATAGAATTGTTTCATAAATAATGTAAGTAAAATAAATCAGAATGCCTGGGAACTTAAAGAAGAGAGAGGAAAGCAACTGTTTCTTATACTGGTAGTATAACAAAATATTGGCTGTAGTTTCTATTGCACCTGCATCACAAGGTGTAGAAAGGAAGATGACCTCAATAGAAATTTGCAGGAAATGTTATGGATGAAATAGTTTTTAAAGTCCAAAACAACGAAATAGCATTTGAAGGTGGCTCAGGCAGATGCCTCCCTAATTCACTGGATTATAAAAAGGAATGTTTGCCTTGATTAAAACAGGAGGCTTGAATGGCTGAGGCTGATGACTGGGTATCTTTTGGTATGTACCATATAATTCAGATTGATATTTCAGGTGCCACATGAATGGAAAACTAAGCATTTAAAAGTTTTTGATTTGTTTGATGGTGTGCTCAAACTTATTTACTAGTTCTGTGACTTTGGATGTTTGGGGGAAATACCCTAGGATTTTAGATTTGGAATAGATTCTTGTTGTGGTAATGAAATAACAGAGCACCCAAGGCTTTTTTAAAAGGTTGACAGGAATCAGAAACAAAAGTATTTCATTGTCAGCATCTAATAGTAGAATAATGTGCCACTGGACCACTTTAGGAGGATGGATATTATACAAGTACACAAGTGCAAACAACCATGTTCAGTATCTGTAATAAAGCTGTCATAAAGTATCAGCTGTACTTTATGAAAAATGAAGCTTGCAATAAATAGGAAGTTAGTGTATTTTTTGCAATGAAATTGAACTCAGAAACTGTAGGATTGATTTCCTGACATAGACAAATAAATAATATTTGACCTAATATGTTTCACTATCAAATATAAAATATTTCCTGGTCTTGCAGTCCTTTTGGCAATAACTAAATAAATCCATTTTATGTATTTAATATGGAGAAAGGTTGTGGCCAGATAGGCTCTTACTTTAATAGCTGTATAGAGAGAAGTTTCAGCAGGTATATCATGCATTAAAAATAGGGGTCCTGTCCACTTTGGCAATTTCATGCCCTAAACTCAAATATAACCTTTTATGAAAAATTGAATGCTGTTCCACATAGAAATTGAGGGAAGAAAGCTACTAAGCTCAAACATACCTGATCATTATTTTCTTAGTGGCATCCTGCGTAATTTAATCTCGGCACATAAATTTCAAAAGCTATATAATAACAATTCCGGGAATATATGAATCAGTTGGATTAAAAGTGGTGCTCCTTTATTTAGTCATTCTATTGTAAAAAGCCCCACAAGCAGCTAAGAGAATCTATAGACGCTTATGAGCAGCCACTGTAAGGAGAACCTCCCTAATTTCTCTCAGCTACATGTATCATCTTGGTGCTATAAAAGCTGCAGTGCCTCTGGTAAGGGAGGAATATTAAGGAAAATCTTTTTGGTTTTCTTTTTTTTTTCCTTTTGGTAGATGCCATCTGTTAGATAAGCTATAAAAGAGATGATAATTACCTCAGTTAATTAAAGACCTGAGGCCATATTTTCTACATGAAGGTAATTAATCCAAATGCCCTGGCAAAATTCCAGCCGAAGTTATTACATACTATTGGCCTATGTTCCCTTTCAAGAACAATATGGAATGTGTCTTCCCTTTTCACTTTAGGCCATAATGAAGAAGATGCATTAAAGCTCAGAAAGTTGGTAGAGGCAATAAAGTTATTATCAAAGTTGGCATGACTTACTGCCAAGTGGAATGAAGAGGAGAGAATCTTTGGTGGTGAATCTAAAGTATTTCTAAATGCCTGGCAAAAGACCAAGCCACATGACTGCACTAGCTAACTAGCTACAACTGCTGATGTTTATTTGTTATTAGGGTCTGTAATTGCTTCGGAAAAGTAACTCCAAACCTTTGCTTGAGGGATGGTAGTTAAGTGAAGAAAGAAGGAAAGATAGAAATAAACATGGAAAAACAAGTAATATTTTTCAAAATATTTCTGAAATCAGAAGGAGGCTCCAACTTTGAATTGGTATGTTAAAAGATATTAACAGACAGAGAATAATTGCTTCATAGAAGATCAAAGGAATATATTGAAATTCTGAACTACAGAAATGTCAGCATATTGTGAATAGGGAAGACCTTTCTATTTATAAGAATCTTTAGTACTAGAAAACGTTATTAGATCAATATTCCAGCTATTACTAAATCAGAAGGCCACAGGAACTAATGGAATGCCTACAAAAATATGGCTAGCAACAAAAAAGAAATAGTAAAAGTTTTAACCAAATTATATCAGCAAATCGCTTGTGCTCACAAATAGGAAGAAGACAGTTTATACATCAATACCAAAGAAAGGAGACTTTGATCAGAGCACATACATTATCATACAATATCCTTAATTTCACATGCCGGTACAATAATGCTTAATGCTTAACAGAAGTTACATGGAAAGAGAGACACCAGATGTTAAGCTGGTTTCAGACAAGGCTAAAGAACAAGAAAAATTGCTGTTGATGCACCTGAATGATTGAGAAATCCAAAGACTACTCAAGAAATCAATATGTACTCCACCGATTATAGAAAGGCCTTTGATTGTCAAGCTGTGGAATATGGATTACAAACTCTCATGTCCCTATATAGGTTTGTGTTCCTATATCATTTTATTCTTGATTTTTCTTCATAAAACAACTTTTTTATATTGTAGCATTTACTGTGTGGATCTTACTTCACTAAAATGTGAATGAACATTTAAAATGTGTGTTCTGAGAAAATTTGCCGAAATAGATTATATATAATTAAAAAGGAAGGGATTTACATGAAAGAAAAACTATCTATTACCAGGTTTTATGCTTGCAAAGCTCTTTGTCTTGACCACCCCCAAGCTAGTCAATAGGGCCTTTCCTGTGGCAAGTAATATTTGCCTCCAAGTGACCACACACAGACAGTTGATAAACTGAAGGACTTGGTTCTTGTTGGGTTGTAGGTTATGCCAAAAATGTGTAAGCAGGCATGCTAGTACAACATTTAGTGGATTAGTCCTTTTCATCATGCAAATGTACATGTGTATGCACATGCTCACACACACACACAACTGAATTCAAGGGAGATAGAAGAAAAGTTGTCTAGGGGAGAAAAGGTTTGGCTTTATGTCATAGATTCACAGGATTCAGCCCAGGAAGCCAAGTCTCTGGCTGAGTTCCAGTCTTTTTTTTTCCTTCTCAAAGAAGCATGATTTCATTCTTACCATGAGGCTTATCTCTACATGAATAGAAAGCTGTATTGTCTCCTATGTAATTCTGCCCAGCAGTTTGAAGCAGATGACATATCTTAAGAGAAAAATATTTCTAAAACTTATTGAATCCATATATATTAAAAAGAATTGAATTATATACTTGCCTTTCCTAGAGGACAAGGATGGCTTCATATATAAAGAAAGTGGATGTGCTATCCAAATAGGATTGCTCACTTGTTCCTACTCCCTGAATGAAAAGAAGAAAATAAATGCTTAATAAGTAAATATCTACTGCAATGAATTTGAGTATATGACCCTGATTTCTGCCTAACAGATACTTATTCTCTAATAAATGGACTGAGTCATACACCCAAAGTCTGTACATAGTTGGTGTTGAAAACTGTCTTACCCTAATCCATTTAACCCTGACTTGTGCATTCCTGCCTTCTTGACTTTGACCACTATTGTGATCTTGGAGCTTTAGGATGCTATCTTGCTTTAGGGTTTTCTTTCAGTTTTATTATGCTGGCTTCTAACTCATTTTCAAACCAAGTTTGGATCCTAATTTCATTTTTCATACCTATAAAAACCTGGTCTGCATGAACATCAGAGTGCCTGAGAAACTCCTGAGAAGTTGTTCCTTCACAGAGTCCATACAAAATCTATGCAGCACCCCATTGTAAATTCCTGGCCATGGAAAGAGTAACAAACGACAGCTTTTCCATCTAACAGATATCTTCATCTTTCAGAGCTCCTCCGTAAAGCAAGATGCACTCTGTGACCATGTTGTGGGAAGAAGCCACAAGGGGATAGTGGAAACTGTGACCCCAGCACTCATCCATTCTAGGCAAACAATAAGGACTCAGCCAAGCCCACCCACCAGTTCCTCAGAGAAAATCCCAAGCTATCTCTGGAAACCCACTGGGTCCATCAATTGCCTGAAGCAGACTGACCATATTTCCCTACATGGGTCATGTTTCCCTACAGGGAGGGATAACACCAGTAAGTCAAAGAGCAACAAAGGAATGAGCTGATATGCTTGGGTTTATTTACATTCCAACATTTGAATTCAAGTTATTTCTAATCACTGATTTTATCTTCAACCCTAGAACCATTATTTCAACTATCCTCATCATTGCTGTTCTGGCAATGCTGAATCCTGCCTCTGTACTGACCAATGCTCCAACAATGGACCCCTCAAAAGGGCATCCAACCAGCCTCCTGCCCCCAGGCTTTGTCTTTCTTTCACTCAGAGGAGGAAAAACCTTGATTACTCAAGGTAAAAAGAATAATAAAAGAGAGGTGAGGCAACATAGTTTCTTAATTTCAGCAGGGAGAAATAAGAGCAGAGGAGCCAAACAGTGGGGGATGAAGCAAAAGTTCTCATGAAGAGGAACAGCCCATCTCACAACTTCAGTATTAGTACTGCAAAATATATTTTCAGACTTTCACCTGAGTTTCAACTGAACGAGAAATCAATGTGCTCAGCTAAGAAAAAAACTGCTTTGGCATTTTAAGAAGTGTAGAGAGGTCCTCAATTACAAATTCACTTAATCACATTTTGTCATAATGTATATCCCTACTGTAGCATAGAAATGAAAGGAATACTACAGAATATTAAAAAGTGGGACTATAAACAGAACAGGGTCCCAGAGGGTTGTTCCAGCAACATAGAAACAAGCACTGCCCGTATACAGTACTTAAATTCCTTAATCAAAAATAGTTTTCTGCACATTCTGAACTTAACTTTCTCTGGACAAAATCTATGACTTGTCTCTCTCCTAAAAGTTTTTTACAGTCAATCTTTGAATGAAACTCCTTCAAGTATTTACATGGATATAAACATAGTTATTCCACCCAAGATGAGAGAGTTTCATAACGCTTCATGTAAAAAATAATAGCACTGTATCTCAGCAATATTAGTAATATTTTATTAATTTCAGTTTTACTTTTTCATTTTTATGAAACACCCAACTGCAAAAATAAGAGTAATGTACCATATTACCATGAAATAATTTATTACTTTTCTAGGTAACAGTGTGCATTCTCCTTTGTTAAAGGAAATCAAGAGCAATGGCAAATTGCCAGAATTGAACGTGCCTATCCAGTGAGAGTATCTTAAAAGGAAGGTCTTTTAAGCAGGGCTGAAATGCTACCGGTTTGGATCAGTTCGGGAGAACCAGTAGGGAACATGAGGCCTGGTTTGCCAAACCGGTAGCAACCGCTGGCTGGCCATGCCCCCAAACTGGTCCCCCAGTCGCCACTCACTCACCTTGTCCCATTTCTGCAGGGCGATCCAAAGAGGGGAGGAGGATGCTGCAGAAAAAGCCGCCTTCCACCCGTGCCTCCAGTGCCGGCTCTATGGGGCTTGGGGCTCCGAAGGAGCCCACTGGATTCCCACCCAGCCACCTGCCTGCTCTCTTTGACCACCGGCGCCACTTTGGGAACTTAGCCCACAGAGTTCCGTGCTCTGGGGGAAGGAGGCTCAGAAGGAAGAAAGCAAACGACAGCCGTGTGGCAGATGCATGTGCACATGTGCAAGTGCAACAGCCCCAGGATGTCCACAGCCCGCCTGCCCTCCTGGAGCACCGCCATGCTGCTGGTTTACTTTCTTCCTTTTCCCACCACAAAATGAAAGTGAACAGTGACGGGGTTGCTTTGGGAGGTTGCTTCAGGCAGGCAGATGACTGCAGCCAGGCAGGGACGGATGGCAGTGAGAATGGCAGCAGCGGGCAAGGGAGCACCAAGATGAAGGGCTACCCGCACTGGCCTGCTTGGGTAAATGGCGCCACCCAGGCCAAAGGGAAAGCGCTGCAGGTTCTGTGGTGGTGCAGCTGGGCCTTGCCCTCTCCCTGCATGGGGGGCTTCTGCCCCTCTCGCTCTGCTTCTTCGCGGCTGGGAAGTGGCAGCACGGCTGAACCTCCTTCCCCTGGAGCGCCGGACTCCATGGACTGAGTTCCTGGAATAGCACCGATGGTCAAAGAGAGTAGGCAGGTGGCTGGGTGGGAATCCAATGGGCTGCTTTGGAGCCCCAAGCCCTGCGGACCCAGCACCAGAGGCATGGGTGGAAGGCGGCATTTTCTGCAGCATCTCCCTCCCCTTTGGATCACCCTATGGGGGGGGGTGTTCTGCCTTTGCAGAAACGGGCTGGGTGGTTTGTACAGAGGATTGGTAGGGAGGTGATGTGCGGCCCTCTGGGATGGAGAGCTGGACAAGAGAAGGCTCCGAGGTTCGCTTGGGCAGTCAAGCCAGATGGCGGTGGGAAACTCAAAGCGTTGGGGGCTTCAGAAGGGCAGAATGTGCTTCAGAATGTGCAGCTCCTGGCTCTAACACTGGATGATGTACGTGACATCAAGTTGGCCACACTCACCCAGTCACATGACCAAGCCACACCCACCAAGCCACGCCCACAGAACCGATAATGACTTTTAGATTTCACCACTGCTTTTAAGACTCCCCTCCCCAAGTGAAGGGGTCATGGGCAATGTAAAAGGCTTTCTCTGTAGTAACCCCACACTTTGGAACTTCTTAACCCCACCCATTTATAAGTCTCCCTCCTTCGTGCTTTTGAGAATATCTTTAAAGGCAATTTTATTTCACCAGGTTTCAACTCTGGCTATGTTTTATTGGAGTCCATCTTGGGAAAGATGTGACTTTTTTTAACGGATGACTTATCACTACTGTTGTTCTTATACTTTTAATTTACTTTATTGTTACTTTTATAATTTTTAAATAGTTTTTGAGTTGGGTAGGCTAAGCAATGTGTAAATAAATACATTTCTTAATGAATTTGAGAAAGTGAGGTTGATGTTGAACCAAAATGCGGGCCTACTCAGATTAGCTCTCTTAAATCAGTCAGAGGACATTTCCTGATTTCTATGCTATCTGTGATCCTTTTAATTGGAGTACCAAGGTATGAATCTGGGGTCTTCTGCATATATCTTCCCTTTCCTAGTAAACAAATGGTCTTTCTAACAGGCAAATTGGCATGTAGCAAAAATCACTAAAACTAGAAGAACGATAGATCATAGTCAAGGGGTTGAGTGCCGTAACTTGGCTTTCCAGTCTTTCAATTAGCAGCAACATGCTGAAATTATTGCTTTTTTAACTTTGTGTTTTGAAGACAGAAATTGAATCTGTGAGGCAAACCACTTCCATTTATACCTTTAATCTCATATGAAGCAACCCCAAAGCTATCATCATCATCATTAACACAGCCCAACTTCAATGTCATAAATTCAAGACATTTTTTCTTTTGCTACAAGATAGCTTTTTTTGGTCAGAATGGACGAGGTTTGCCTCATTCTTTCATACATAACCTTAATTTTATTGCAGCAATTTAAAAAAAAAGTGCTACCAGAAATCAACTATTTGAACTCAAGATTTTTGGTGGCACAAATGTTCCAAATTGAATTGAATTTCATCTTAATTTGTTTAATTTCAGATTATTTGTACATATATTATCTTGACTGTTCACTGCCCTGAGTCCTTCGGGAGAATGGCGGTATATAAATCAAATTAAATAAACACCTGCTCAGGTGACCAAATGACACATTGAGAGGCTGCCTGACCCATGGCAGGATTGAAAAATAGTATAATTTTTAAAAATAGTTAAATTTAAAGCAAAGTCAACCATATATCTAAAGTTTCAAAATAATCCAAAACTGGTACATTAAAATGTGTCAATCCCAAAGACTTGTATAAGAATCTGAAATTAATGAGTATTGTACATGAGCTTTCAATGACTTTCTAAGAGATCTCTTTAAATTATTAAATGGTCTGATCCATATGATACCATTGTGTGGATATGGCCACAATTCTACTTCCATTTGACTAGCTCTTCTGCCATACTACAAATCGAGAAATTCTATAAAGAGGTCAAGAAATCTACTTTTGGAAGCTGTCAAACTCTACCAAAGAACACATATGTTATTTTTAAGAGAGATTTCCCTGGTCATTTTTATTTGCTGCTTCTCTTGCCATGTAATTAATATTTTATCAATTGGACAAAGCAGTTTAACCTCCACCAATAGGTGCTATCACATGTATAGTATTTCAATTCCCAGCATCTCTAGTTAGCATATCCAATAATAAAATGAGATGGAAGTTGTAATCCAATAACATGAAAGATATCGAAATGGAGGAAGATAAACCAGAATACGTAGGTATTTCAAATACTTATGTGAACTAAATGTTAGCATGGGGTATGCCTATGTGAGGGTTTGTGAGATCAAATTCAAAGAAGTAACTTTATGGTGGTAGCTAAACAAGATACTTTTAATCAAACTCACCAAATTTGTGTGTTGGTGCAACCCAATTCTGATCCTGGAAATCATATAGATATAAATCATATATTCTTCTCTTATGCATTTGCCCCAATGACCAGTACTCTGAAAGCGGCATCAAAAGGTTCAATCTTGAACTAAGAAACATCTAGTTGTGAATTAAGTGTTTTGCAGACTGATTGTTTTACTAGGAAGCACACAACTGTCTATTAGGGCTAGTCCAAGTGGTTAAAGGCAAGACTGACTCTATCTCCAGGGTGATAGATGTGGTATTTTAAAAGTACATGTATGACCAACTAAATAATCAAGCTGCACAATTCTGAGAGCTGAAGCCCCAGCTAAATGATTGTGCTGCACAATTCTGAAAGTTGAAGTAAACACATGCAGGGAAGGTGACACAGATGGGTCAATATGGCTTACCTATATCAAAAAAGCTATATGTAAAAAATATTTTAGGACATCAAATGTATAAAATGTGTGCTTTATCAATAGATCATCTCATGACCCATTCAGTTGAAAATGATACTACTAAAAAAGAGCAGTTTGTATACAAAATCTCCTTACTGGCAGAAGTCTCTGATCTAACAGAAAGGGGAACATGTTTGTAGAAATCCATATGAAATAAACTTCAGTAATAAAAGAAACAAAAAAGATCACATTTATACAATGTTGTACTGCTTTGATTTTATGTCATTTTTTGAGTTTTGAATTCACTAGGTCTGCCCAATATCTTGTGGTAAACTTTAAGCTGTTTTATACTATAATCCTATAGAAAATAACAGATGTTTTCCATTCCCAGCACCCATCCAATATTTTATGCCAAATCAAAGGTTTATTATGTTTACAAGACCATCAAACATTATTTATGTATACATTGTAATTTTCAAGCAAGGTGTATACCATTTCAAAATAAAGACAAAAGTATTGACATGACAGTGGCAGAAAAACAAATATATATTTTTAATTGCTCCACATCTATCTTGCTTTCCAACAAAACAGTTCAATAGTTGTGTCTATGATAGACTATATTTTAAAAAGAAAAATATAGAGGAACAATTCAGACTAAGAAACTTTCAGAATCAAGAATTTCCTGGATCATAATCACAGTTTTTCATCATTTCTTTCTTCTGTAAAAATACTTTATCCATTCTTCAAGGCACTGTGATGTTGCAAGTCGTAATTCTAAACATGCATTTCAGAAGTAAATATTTTATGGTAAGCAAGTTTGGAATTGAAGCTAAAATCCATAAATAAAATCCAAATGCTTAAATTTTAACTGAAATGCAACCTAGTAAGGATTTTCAAAATACGGAACAAGGCTTGTATGAAGGCAAATTAACAAGATATAGAACTGGAAATAATACAATAAATTGTAGCATTATTTATATTTAAGTTTGCAAAAGATCCTGAACAGTATTTATTAACAAAGTTACATTTCTTGTGCTATACATTTCATGCAACACAGGAAAAATCATTTGATAAACTTTTAAAATCAATCAATTCAGCATCACATTATAGTTACAAATTTAAGTGGTGAAACATGAAAGGCACTGAATAACAATTTTAAGACTACGGCTGAGAAATTTTAAGGAGGTTGTTAAAAATTTTGAAACTGGGAACGTTACACAACCTTCACGTGACAGACTTGAATCCATTCATGCAAGTCTGCAACGTCTTTGATCTCAAACATAGCAGCATTCAATATTATTGTGGGTAAGAGTACTAAACATGTACTTAATCAGTCTATTTTAAGTATAAAAGGAAATGCATTGATCCTTCTTTTTTTCAGCTTCTGTAGAGCCAAAGCTAGCACTTGAATAGAATTCATCAGTTGTGGCTATGTTTACAACCAATATAGACTCCATAGATATTGTGGGTGTTTAAGTTATACTTTCTTCTATCATGATCTCAATACTATATTCATGGCAAGCAGTATCTTAACCTTCAACATAACTGAAATCTTGCAATTGTTGAAAAGAAAGAGGTGAAATCATTTATTGCAAGAATTCTTGAATAAACAAGCTCATAATACTTCCTTGGATATATCAACTGTTGTAATTCACAAAACTGTCTTTTTCAAGCTTGTGTGCATGTGTGTGTGAGAGAAAGAAAGCGAATTAACTGCTTAATTACCTACGGTAATTTCTAAAACTTTCTGTTTTAAAAAATATTTATGTGTTTCTTAGATTCTGAACGGCCAATAACCATAATTCATATAATGACCAAATACCTTAATTAAAAAGCATCTATCAGTGAAATATTTCCTTTTTTCTTACTTAAACTAAAGCATCTCTCACTAAGAAATCCATGAGAAGAAACTGCCTGCAAGTTGTCATCAGCTTCTCCAAGCCTCTTATAAATGGGTAAAGGGACTACTTTACTTATGTCCAGGAACTTCTGGCTGCCCAGTGAATTGTTTTACCTTTTTCCTTTGAAGAGCAGACCTCCCACTATATCACACTGCTTTGCCCTGCTGCATTCATGGAATTTTATGGAGAAATTAGATATTATTGTCTTCTACTTGTAAACCTCCATGCTTTTTTCCTCAGTTTCTCTTTCTTTTTTTTCTGAGCATAGAAATTTTATTAAGGAAAGATGGAACAGTCATACAATATCTTTTGATTAGTACCATTAGAAACATCTATGTGGAAGCACAGTTTCAAAGAAAAGAATTCTGCTTTTCAAAATCACATATCCAAAGCTCCCTTGTGCAAATCTTTGGATCCTGTGCTTTCAAGCTGGCAAATGAGGAATCAGAAAATTGAAAAGTGCTCAGTGCTTACACTGGGTCCTATTTCATTAAGATCCAAAGAAGGCACACAATGAATAATCCTGCATCGTAGATATGTTAAAACTGAAGACACCATCCCAGTAATTTTTAAGAGGTGAGATTTACAGTCTGGTCAAACAAGTTTTACAGCTTTTGAAATAATACAAAAGCCTATTTATCAAGAATGAAAGTTATGCGTCTTTACACCATAAATGGTAATTCTCTTTCAAAACAGTTTCAGCTGTTTTTTGGGGGGGAAATCATGTTTAAAACAGACACCAGAGAGAATCTCATAAGTAGTCAGCATCTATCTTCTCTTGCATAGCAACTCTTCAGACTGTCAGAAATGTTAAATCACTAAAAATTGGGAAAAAAAACACTTCTACTATTGCAAACCTACAATATGTCTCTCCTATTCTTGAGCTTTCTTCTGCCATTTAACCATTCTTTCCCCCTCTAGATCTGCTT
>JANHZT010003188.1:9878-26648 GCA_032468215.1 Stegonotus admiraltiensis
AGAAGAAGAAGAAGAAGAAGAAGAAGAAGAAGAAGAAGAAGAAGAAGAAGAAGAAGAAGAAGAAGAAGAAGAAGATCATCCTGTTTTCCATTCAATTGTGTCCAACTCTTGGCAATTCTATGGGCCAGGTCTCTCCACATCTTCTGAACTTGTATGACTCTGACAGAGGCCAAGTCAGAACTCTCCAAATGGCCTTGGTGGTGCCTCCTCATAATCTTGCAATATGCCAAGAGGGATTGCAGCCCTATCAGTAGAATCTCCCCATTTGGCTTAGTCTTCCTTGTGAGGGGCTGGGTTGGATTTGGTGGGTGGCTTGGTCAGGTGATGAATGGCGTATAGGAGGATAAGGAAGGAACAGAGGAGCCTGTATAGAGGCATAAGGATTTAGTATGATCACAACAGAGTAAGAGAAAGAAGAGCTTCGGTTACTGAACAGATTGGAGCATCCGGAAGAAGCAAAAGCAGCACCAAAGCTCATGAGAAATGCCAGGAACCATACAAGTTATAGCTGAATGACAGAACACTTGCCTTACCCAAGTGGATCATTGGCTTGGATCCCCTAGTTTTGCTGAATCACAGGTCTTTCGTAGCCGGTCCATCAGAAGGATGAAAGTTAAACATTGATTTTGTGTCTCACTGAACAGAGTGATCAAGACGGATACTGAATTGTGTCCAAAGTAAACAAGCATTATTGGTTTGCTGGATAGAATTTTCCCATTTGTTACGCTAAATATTTTGCTGAAAGTATAAAACAGAAGTGAGGACTATAGAACTGCATACATTTACCCTTTCTCGGTTTCTTAAAGAGAAATGCTGACTCAAGATCCTGCCTTCCTACTCTGACGATTTTCACAAGGTGCATTGTCAAAAACTGATTGAAATGGAATGGATTGCATTATCCTGAGATACAATGCATGAGATCACAGTGCAAGTCCTAATAAGCATCAAAGCATTTTGGAAAACAAAACTTCCTAAGTCGTTTTCCAAAATGAAAGTAGGAAGCAATCCTGACCCTCCCTCTGTTCCTGATGCTATCCTGCACCTTTTTCATATCCCCACCTGCTCTAATCTTGTTCTCCTTTCAGATGCCTTAGTCGCCACAGGAATCAGAGGTTGATGTACTCTGGCACCCATGCCTGGCCTGTAGAAAGGAAATGGGCTGTGCCACTGTGGACGAGAAGGGCTGGCTCAGCCTAAACTTGCCAGTCTCTTAATGGAAGATTGTTGCTTTCTCCTCTTATTGGCAAGTGTATTAGCACAGAACCTCCCACTTAGTTCATCTGTTCAGTACCACTAAATGCGATTGGATGACATAGGCTGAGTAATAGCTTGTGGTGGGGTTTTTTCCAGTACTGTTCATCAGTGGTGGGTTTCAAAATTTTTTACTACCAGTTCTGAGGGTGTGGCTTGGTGAGCGTGGCAGGGGAAGGATACTGTAAAATCTCCATTCCCACCCCACTCCAGGGAAAGGTTACTGCAAAATCCCCATTTTCTCCCAATCAGCTGGGACTTGGGAGAAAGAAGAAAGATGGGGGCGGGGCCAGTCAGAGGTGGTATTTACCGGTTCTCCAAACTACTCAAAATTTCTGGTACCGGTTCTCCACAACCTCTAGTGTTCATGTGTTAAAGATGGCTAGGCTTGAAACACTGGTGTTTTCATAGCAATGCTGTTTCGGGATCTTCATTTGGGATGTTTACTGAATATAATCTTCAGTTTAAAAAAAAAATAGGGGTGTTTCTGTTCCCAAAATGAAAAGGGAGAGTCGATTCAAGGATTTGAAGCTGAATAGCTTCTTCCTATATAACCAGATTTCACTGGAATGATATTTTTTTGATTGGCTTTTGTTTTTTTTTAAGAAAAAAGAAAAAAAAGTATTTCCTAAATACCATAAAAGGAAATTAAAAAACAAAGACTATTTGGAGCAGTTCCAGCTAAATTAAGTGTGGCTCTATTCCTGTTTTTCAGTTACTAAAATTGGCAGCAAGAATTAGAAAGAATGTGCCGCATATGAACATGCTAATTCAGTCATTTAAATGTTCTTTTATGACCTCAAGGACTACTAGAGAAGATATTTCTTCATTTCACTGTTATTTCTGGACAGGGATTAATGTTCACAACCCAGTCAAACCGAGATTGTGAAATGCCTCCCCTTGACAAGCCCTGGATAAAAAGAATGGAGGGTAAACATGTTTGGGTCACAAAAACTCTCAGCAACAGCTCTGGAAGAAATTGATATTGATGATTCAGCATCAGGCAAAATACCTCCAGATGTTAATGAGGAGTTCTTCTGCCGTCAAAAATGCTCACTTAATCACATCTGGCCCGAAAACAATCGCTTTCAGGGATCGATGATGGAAGAGCTGGAGAGAACGCCCTGAAAACTGAGCGCCCAAGCACAGCTGTCATCTAGTAATTTATTACCTGCCTAATGAAATTTTCATATTTTGCTTCCTCTGCCACTGCCATTTGAGTTATCCATTGTTCAGACCAGATGCTGAAATTTCCTCATTGGGAAACCAGGTCCATAGGTTGGACTGAGATTCAAACAGCACTGGCACAGAGCAAGCTTTCATACAGCTTGAGAGTCAAAAGAAATGTGGTTTTCAAGTATGAAAGCGCCAAATATGCCAAACATTTCTCCAATAAAAGGGGCACGGTAACACAATACTTAGCTTAAGCATAAATGCTTTTAACTGAGAAATTCCTTTGATACCATTCTCATCATACATTCAGAACGATTATTCAGCATTGTTGTAAAGCAGGGGTGTAGAACTCGATTTCATTGAGGACTGCATCAGGGTTGTGTTTGATTGTTGGGTGTGTGTGGCCAGGGTGGGTATGGCCAGCTTGACATCATTCCTGTTGGGGGCACTTGTGGCAGCTCAAGTGCTCTGCTGAGGGTCCCGAGCTCCATTTTCGCTGGCAGAAGCACCGTGGGCCAGTCCTTCACTATTTCCAGGGTGGCCCCACAGGCCAGATCTAAGTACCTCACAGGCTGGATCCTGCCCCCAGACCTTGAGTTTTACACCCTGTTGTAAAGGATGTTAAAATGGTGAATTAAAAAAAAGAGAATCCATGCAAAGAAGCACCCTTTTTTCATGCACATTATAATCAGCATGCGCAACATACTCTTTGGGGAGAAGGAACAAAATGGCATTTTCTATTTACATTGCTGGTGGCATAAGTACCAAGCTCTGTCCTCAAGAACTTACTATTAAATAATAACATTCCTAAACCAAGATGTTTTCAGTTCTGCCTTCTGGTTTTGAAGGCTGCTTTCATGCATGCAAAATGCAAAAACTGCCCAAATCTTATTGCAGCACCTAAACCTGTGGTGAAATCCAAATTTTTTAACTACCAGTTCTGTGGGGGTAGCTTGGTGGGCATGGCAGAGGAAGCATACTGCAAAATCCCCATTCCCTCCCCACTCCTGGGGAAAGGATACTGCAAAATCTCCATTCCCACCCCACTCTGGGGCCAGCCAGAGGTGGTATTTGCCAGTTCTCCAAACTATTCAAAATTTCCGCTACTGGTTCTCCAGAACCTGCTGGACTTCACCCCGGCCATAGGATGGAAGAGGGGAGGTCTCAGACTTTCTCTTCTAGAAGCCGCACAACACAGAACATTTGCAGTTTGCTGCTTTGAGTTACTAATAGAGGTGGGATAAAAATCAAATCAAATAAAAAATATTATTTTTTCCCCCTGGTTGGGAATGTGGTTGTTCCCTCTTAATGATAAAAGTGAAGGGGAAGGAACCATGTTGGGTCAATTGCATGGAGCAGATCTCTTCACTTCTTCCTTTTGAGCCCCACTCCACCCCCCACCCCCTAAATCGGGACCGAAATGCTGCTGCTCTTTTATTGACAGCTGTGTGTCAGTAGAAGGAGGAGAAGGCATTTCGAATTATCCTCAGTTCCTCTGCTCACTGCATCTCCCTGTTGGTTGGCCCCTCCGAGCAGCCTGGAGACCTACTCTCCAGTTAGGAGTGTGGCTCAGCTTTCTGCCACGTGAACCCCCCCCTTCTCCCCCCCCCCCAGTTAGATTCTCATTGCATTCTATGCAGCCTCTGGATCTAGAGGGAAGCAGACCAAGGCAACACAAGCTGTTCTTTCATTCCTTCATACTGTCTTTATGATTGTCTTTACATAGACTGTAGAAAGCTGTCCTGAATTTTCTCTTTCTATTTGTGTATATGGGGACCTAAACGATCCCAGCAAGGGAAAGATTGGGTATGGTGCCCTCCCTGCTGTGGGGGTCATCAGGGCCAATTCCTGTCCCCCTTCATTGACATTTGTGGTAGCCTTTCCACCCGTGAGAGAAATCTGAAAATTAATTAAGGTGGGCAAAGGCTTGATGTGCTGGTTATTATAGTCATTGGTCTGTGGCAGTTATGACTCTAATGCGGAAGCTGTTCTTTCAAACAGCAGGATCAATTACTAAATAGAGCGAGTGCTTAGCGGACTGTTACTAACTGCATTCCTCTCCTTTCTCTCTCTCTGCACAGCGCTGTGGTTCTTGATGGAAAAATTTATGCCACTGGTGGAATTGTCAGCAGCGAAGGCCCCGCCCTAGGAAATATGGAAGCTTATGACTCCAACACCAACACATGGACGCTGCTTCCCAATATGCCATGTCCGGTGTTCCGGCACGGCTGCGTAGTCATTAAAAAGTACATTCAGAGCGGTTGACGCCATCAGAAACTTGGCTTTTGCCTGCTGAAAGCAAGCTGTGCGAGCGTTCCTGCAGAGAGAAATCGGGAGAATACAACAAAAGAACATCTTGTCTAAAGTTGTGACTAATCTCTATGCTGAATGTAGAAAATCATCCTCACTTTTTGATGAACAATGAGCAGAGACTGCATACTGTGGACAAGAACAGGATTTAACACCCGCGTGCCACTAGGTGTCACCGTGGTGTTTGCTACAGACATGGGCTTTTGGTCTACGCAGGTGCAATAACATTGTTGTTTCAAAGAGGGGGATGAAATGAACAGTGTGCGTTCTACTTTGCTGAGAGCAAATTCAGTTGTTGAAGTTACTGTGCCGGTTTGGCTTTGCTGCTACATATTAAGCATTGGGGGCTACATGAAATGAAGGGCAAAGTGTCCTTATCACTTTGATGGTTACTTTTTTGTTTTTAAACCAACATGCGCTTTTCAAACAGTGATCAAGAGCAAACTTCCCTCGCCGAACACATTGACTGAGGTTAGTCTTCCATCAAAGCCAATGTTTATTACAGCCCTGGAGCAAAGCTAACAAGGCATAGAGGTGTGCCTGTCCATCTCCTAGCATTCCACATCCTTTGAAGGAAAAGGTTTTCTGAAACTGTACCCCAATGTGAAAGGTCTGGTCACGGGAGGGGCCTGCTTCTGCCCTACGGCTAGTTTTTGGGGTTTTTTTTTCCTACTGTGTGAACAAAAATCACAGCTACCTATCTGTAAAACAAGAGACATCTAGGAGCTTTTTATTAAACTTGTATTTCTCAGTTCAGAGATTAGACCGAAGAGTTCTCCATTGGGTTTCCTATTTTGAGCCAGTGATTTGAGGCAAGGCCTTGGGTGGGGGTGGAGGGGTTTGTGATTGTCACTGGGTGCTAATCCACTAGCCAGAACATATAGGTCACTGTCTATATTTTTGTCAAATGAATCTTAAAGAAGAAGAAAAAGTCCTATTTTTTCAAATTCTCTCCTGCCCCTTTCCTTTGCCAAACGTACGTTAAGAGTCTTAAGAAAAGTCCTCTTCTGCTCAAGAGGCTTCGGTGGCTGCATTTGAAAGAAGAGGCGGTTTTGCAGCTTCTCACAAGGGTTGAACAATAATAATTGAGAATGCAGTCTTGTTCGATCCTTCTTTTAGCAAGACGGTAATGGGGAAAAATGGTTCCTCTGTAGAGTTGTAAGTATATACACAGCAGGGCTATATTTTTATACGTATATTAAAATATTGTACATTCAGAGAAGCGTTGTGATGTGAAAAATTCTTTATAAAAATTGTAAATGGAGCAGATCGGACGGCTGACAGCTGGGACAACAGGGTTGCAATCGTAACAACAAACATATATATTATGATTAATCCTGTGCAAGGGGAGATTATGGTTGATTTTCTTTGCAGCAGCTGGGGAGGGAAACAACAGTCACTGTTTGTTTGCTGAACTTCATCATGGCCATTATTAAGACCATTTTTTTTTCCAACTGAAGTACAGAATGCCAGATACTGTAGGGTGAAAGGGGAACCTGGAGCTCTTTTTCCATAACCGACATCAATTTTGTCCATAAGGGGATGTGATTTGTTAAGTCACTACAAACTGAATGGAGCGGGGGGGGGGCGCTACTGGCCATGAACAGCCTATTTTCTCAACTTTTCAGATGCTCCCGTGGTGACACTCCATCTTTCTTCCTTTCTCTCTTTTTTTTAAACATTTCCCTGTTCCAGGTAATTGGTCACCACGATAGGGACATTACGATGGCATCAAAACACTATTAGGGTGATAAATGATTTCCAGAAGCATCCCTAGAGCAGGGGCAACACAGACTGTCACCTTTGTACCTGAGCACATCCGCTTGGAAGCAAATCCCACCGATTTCAGTCTGCCTCTTCCAAGTGGGCTTAGCATCATAGCCTACTCTTGACTTGTAGAAAGTCAGAGAACTGCAGCCATTGCCTTCATGATTTTGATACCAAATACATTTTCTTTTTAAATTGGGACATTTTGGATAACTATATTAGAGATGGCTGGCCAATCACACTGAAATTATTTTGGTAAATATCAATTTTTAGAATGCAGTTATTACTATTCAATTTGTACCTTACCGCATCTCAAAATAATTGCTCACATAGGCAGCAAAATGACATCTCTCCCATGGCATAGAGGATAGCATTCAAACTTATTATGCAGTTGTAACTAATTCTTTAAAGGAACTAAGTCACACAAAGCTTTTTTTTTTCTTTTTGTCAACCATGATGAAAGTGTAAATTTGAAAAATTGGCACAAAAATTCCTCGCTGCCTGGGGCAGGCTGAGTTTTATGATATTGGTGTCTTTCTACCTCCAAAGGAGGTGCTAGCGTGTAAGCCTTGCTAAGCATTTAACATCTCCGAATTTACCTTTTTCTTTCTTTTTTTCCTCACACTGGAGCAAAACTGGCTATTTCCGTGCATACTAAAAACAGGGTTGTCTGTAATTATATTGTATATATGTTTACTGTTCAATTCTTGTTAAAATAAATCTATTTCTAGATCTAGATTGAGTATTAAGTGGATTTTTTTGAAGTGCCGTATTTTTCGATGTATAAGATGCACTTTCGCCCCCCAAAAAGTGGGTGGAAATGTCTGTGCATCTTATACAGTGAACGTTGCTGAAGCCCTGCCCACCCACCGACCCCCACTCACTGGCCTCTGCCTCCCAGCAATTTACCTCCTTGCAGCAAATAGCAAACAGCCTGGTCAGCTTCAGCACAGCCTGATTTAGCACAAGCAGCTGATTGGTGGTTGGATCGGCCTCCCAGAATACCGCCTATCAGCTGTTCCGGGCTGTGGGGATTGTCGCCACCCGTTGCTGCTGCCATCCTATCGCCACCTCCACGCGCCCCATTTTCGTCCTCAGTGTGTCCCATTTTTGGTGGCGTTCCAGGTGGCGGGGATA
This sequence comes from Stegonotus admiraltiensis, assembly GCA_032468215.1. Taxonomy (NCBI): domain Eukaryota; kingdom Metazoa; phylum Chordata; class Lepidosauria; order Squamata; family Colubridae; genus Stegonotus; species Stegonotus admiraltiensis. Next base: position 17,517 of record JANHZT010003188.1, read on the forward strand.
GGCAGCGGTGGCGGGGATCCCTGCCACCTGGAATGGGCCAAAAACAGGATGCGTAGAGGCCGACAATTAGGCACACGGAGGCTGAAAACAGGATGCACAGAGGCTGAAAATGGGGCATGTGGAGGCAGTAATAGGCGGTAGTAGCAATGGGCGGCGGCAGCAGGCAGTGGAGATCCCTGCAGCTTGGAACAACTAATAGGCAGTATTCCAGGAGGCCAATCCAACCGCCAATCAGCTGCTTGTGCTAAATCAGGCTGTGCTGAAGCTGACCAGGCTGTTTGCTGTTTGCTGCAAGGAAATAAATTGCTGGGAGGCAGAGGCAAATTTTTTTCCCTTGTTTTCCTCCCCAAAAGCTAGGTGCGTCTTGTACTTTGGAGCCTCTTATAGTCTGAAAAATATGGTAAGTGGCATTATGTTTTAAGTCAGGTTAGCTTCTAGCAGCAGAAGCCAAATGTTTGTACTTTGGAGAGATTAATCCGAATAATTAATATTTCATCAAATATTTAAGGTATGTTTAACCATCCTTTCATGTCAACATATTATATTTATTTGTGCAATCACTTTGAAACCATTTGTGACTTTTAGTAAAATACTTTAATCTCAGAGAAGGCCCACACAAATGAGAGCACACCAAGAGTGAACCGAGAGCATTACTAAGGAATAAAACACATTAAATTGGCCTTAGCTAGTTTTTAGTCAGTTTACTATATCCCAGCAATTGATTCTCACAAAGACTAACTGATTCATCCATTTTAACAGATGTCTGCACAACATTACATGCTTTGAGATCTCAATCAGCAATCAATGAAATGTTTTTGTTTCTCCACAGTAGCTCATTCTGGATAAAGGAAATCAGTTTTGTTACAACTCAGTTCTTGAACAATTCACAAAGTGCTTTCATGATATACGTCAGAGGTGGGGAACTATGGCCCTTTAATGACTTGTGGACTTCCACTCCCAGAAAAATCGCCTCAGCGATTTCCCTATCCTTCGCCTATACTCGGATGTTGCCCTTCGGTCACGGCTGGTACTGCCTTGTGGTACCGGGGTACAGTCATCGGGGCGGGGTTGCAGCGTGTGCGGAACAGGCAGATATGAAATTTGGCATTTTGAAATATTATGTCATTGTCATCAGTGAGGGCTCAGGTTGAACCAACAGATTATTCCGCCCTGCTTCATAAATATATCGCATACATTTTATATCAAAAATGTATTTCATGAAAACACTTTGGTGTCCATATTGCTAGCTATTACTAGCTGTATTCATCTGATAAACTGAGTCACAATTATGCCATTATTTAATTAATAATACACTGAATCTTGATTACACAGGGTGGGTTAATGCAACAATCAAGACTTGCGTTTATTTGTGGAACAGCATATAATACACGTTCATTGTGGTGAGACCTCCCAATAAATATGCTGCCCACCCAACACCAAATTAGAAAATCTGGATGATCAGTAATAGCCTAAACAGCTTTTTCAAAACTAACAATGCAAAACAATAATAATAACAACAATAATATAAAAAGGAGAAAAAATGAGAAGAAACAAAAATATGCATATTTACAGGCATACATATTTCAATAAATAGATGCCATAATTCATAGTAGACATCCATAGTTGATCGATAATAATTATACCATATGGATGTCACCAACTTCAGGTCTTCAGCACTTTCCAAATGGGCAGCAGAGCTAAGGCTCGTTTGGTCTCGGGTGTTCCAGAGGCCAATATCTAAATCTGAGGGCATAAACTGGCCTGCGGTTTTGGAAACGAATTTATCTTGGTTTTCATTTTGAAGCAGAAGACAGACATACAGAGTGAGGGAGGAGAAGGAGGACAATGATAGAATATATATCAATTCAATAGATAGCTGCTGACTTTCTGGTTTAACGTAACTTCACAGATCTCCTGATGCAGACGAAATATATGCATTTTATGTCTTAGCTTTAAAATCAGGTATAATGTCAATGGGATTGAAAAAAAGGTGACATACAGGGAGATATCAGGCATAAAAGTTTATGCTTTAACTTAACATATCTTAACGTATCTTCTTAATGTGCTTTTATTATATTATTTTGATGTGTGTGTATGTATGTGTGTATTCTAAAAGATAAAATTAAAAAGAAGAATCAGGTTATCAGAGTGTCAGCAACACCTGAAAATTTTGAATTCAGCTCTTTGCAAGCCAATTGCAGAGAAAAGTTATGCATTTTTAATTCTAGTGACCAAATAGGGTTGGATCCAAACATAGGTATACTAATCCATTAAAATCAATAGCATTTAAGTTAATGAGAGCCAAATCAAACTTCACTGATTTCAAGGAATAGAAATGGCAAAATTGGACACTGATATTCTGGGAATTAAGAATTTTTTTAAAAAATGGGAGGAGTCCCTTTAAATCTGAATAGTACCAAGTCTCTACCTTGTGTGTAAAAATTGCAATAAAAAAATGGAGTATCAAAAGGCATCAAAGTCTATATTCATGTACCTCTCCACACACCAACACAAGGATCTCAATTTAAGACAAACACAAGCTAATTAATATTACAGTGAGCCAAGTCTATGTTCCAATTACAGACAAAGAGGAAATGGACCAGTTCTGTGATGATTGCAACACTTGTTGACTAAATACCAAAAAAGATGTCCCAGTAATTATAGGAGTCTGGAATGCTGAAGTCAGAAATAGAATGGCATCTGGAATTAAGTTGGCCTTGGTGCATGAAATGAGTTAGAAAACAGGTCAACACTTTTCCTACTTTGTTGCTCAGCAACTTTTTCTAATTTATATGTTCAACTATTCTACTTTTTCTTTAGTTTCTTCTTCAGTTTTGATCCTTCCTTAAATTCAAGAACTTCTTAGCCTGGTCCTCCTCCATCATGTGGTCCTTTTGAATTCCTTTCCAAAGACCCTAGAAACATCAGTATAAGACTGTGATATCAGGAGAGAGAGATGTGGGAAGGCAATAATACCCTTAAAACACCATATGGTCTCTGGTGATACGGTTTTCTTTCTTTATTACATACATTCACTGAAACTAAACAAAGACCAGACAAAACTTTCTGTGAATTCAGAATTATCTGAATTTCAGATAACCTATTTGTATCTCCTCCATTTTTTACTTTAAAAGTTTGTTATTTGGTTTATTGCAGTCAGTCAGATGTTCGGATTGGATGTGGACTCACCTACTGAGTTCTTCCCAGGGACCTGGGATAGGCAGATGTTAATGTTTGATATTAGTGTCCGAAGTATCATTGCAGGATGTAAGCTGTTCCAAGTAAAGTAAAGCTGCCTTTTGCAATTGACCGATGGTGATTTTATCAATGCTAATGGTGTTCCAGATGTTTTGAACTGCACCCAAGGTGTCTATTACTATTGGTACTGTCTCTGCTTTGTTTTCATCATCATCATCATCCTAGCCATTGTCTATCCACTGAGGATGAAGGCCTCTGTGCTGTCCCAATCATTCACAAACACACACACATAACTGAGGTTTAGTGAGTTTAATATTGCCAAGTAACTATCTTCACCAAAAAAACCCAGAACTGTTCCAATTAAGTCCAGCCATGAGCAGACCAATACTAATCCAAGGGACAATAGCCAAAGAGTCCACAAGGCACTTGAAAGTTTCTCAATCAAATTCACCAGGCAAACCTAAATCCACAACACAAGAGAGTTCATGAGGCAAGAAAAGTAGGGCACGATCCAAGTCAAGGCCCAGTGTTAATCGAAAGCAAGGCAGGACTCACAACCAGAAAACACACAGCTAGGAAACAAACATGTTGTCCCCAGCATCGCCTTCATCTGTCTGCTGTGCTAAATAGCAGGCTTCTGGTGCAGCCCATCAAGAAGGGTGAGGCTTTGTCTTCATGAGTAGACTGACTGACCTTCTCTGCTCCTGCCCTTTCTCTGCCCTACATGTTCTTGGATCAGGTGCAGAAAGCAGTTCCTCCTCCTCCTCACTGACCGGCTGCAGCTGCATGTGTCAGGGTTCCGACCGATGTGAGTTGACAACATGCTTTCCCCATCTAGAGCCTCAGCCAAATCCCTCACAGATGACTGCTCAGAGGCATCAATCAACTCAGCTCCTGACATGCCAGGAACTGGTTCAACCTCCCCCGAGCTGACATCTAGAGCGGTATCTGGGGAAGCGTCTGAGAGAGTCATCACAGCCTCTTCCGCATGTTTCCAAACAATATGATCCTGAGCAGTGGTGAAATCCTTTTTTTTTTTTACTACCGGTTCTGTGGGCATGGCTTGGTGAGTGTGGCTTTGTAGGAATGGCAGGGGAAGGATACTGCAAAATCCCCATTTCCACCCCACTCTAGGGCCAGCCAGAGGTGGTAGTTGCCAGTTCTCCGAACTACTCAAAATTTCCACTACCGGTTCTCCAGAACCTGACAGAACCTGCTGGATGTCATCCCTGATCCTGAGCTTTCTTTTGACAGTTGGGCCCTCACTTTGCTAATGTCATTACTCTGATTTTTTTAGGTCTCTTTTGTGGATGCTTTTTATCAAGTGGAATCCATTCTATGATTGCCTTATCCACCTGCTGTATGACTAGCCCATTTCCATTTCCATTTTTTTACTCTCTTGATGATATCATATATTTTCATTTGTTCTCTAATCCATGTGCAGGTCTTTCTATCATGTCTTGTGATGCCAAGCTTGTATCATTCCATAGCTCTTTTGCCATTCATAGCTTTTGTTTCAATTGTTAGGTTAGTGTCCATATGTCACTGCCATATGTTAGAACAGGTAGCACACACTGAACAAAGACTTTTCAGGCATAGGGGGAAGTTGTTCTTGAAAATTACCCTTAACTTGCCAAATGCCTGCCAACCACATTTAATATGCCATTCAATTTCCTTTATTGTATCACCTTTGGTTGAGATCCATTGGCCAAAGTAAGTGGTCTACTACATCTAGTTCTTCTCCAGATAGGGTTGTTCTCTTTTTGAGATGTATTTTTAATCCAAATGGTTCTTCTACTTTGTGCAGCTCTTGTATGTGTCTTTGTAACTCTTCTGGGTCTTGTGAGAAGAGAACAATGTCATCTGCAAATCTTAAATGATTTAAATAGTTGCTATTGATTTTCATTCCATCTTTTGCCTAGTCTAGTTTGCAAAATACTTCTTCAAGACAGGCCGAGAAAATGATAGGGGATATTGTGTCACCATTTTTTTTTTCATATATTGGTTGTAGTAAGTTTATGTAAGCAGTTTCTACGCCTTGGTTGAGCAACACATTAATTATTGCTTGCTGGAATACTGAGTCAGCACTCAGTATTCCAGCATTTTTCTAGTTAATGAAAGCCATGCACAGAGGCATGGTGTACCCATTGTGCCTTTCAATCACTCACTGAACAACCTGGATGTGACCCATTGTGCTGTAACCACTTCTGAACCCTGCCTGCTCCTTTGGCTGTGCATAATTTAATGTTTTCAATATTCTTTTTGCTATTATCTTGGTGAAAGCCTTGTAAATGACTGAAAGAAGGCTTATGGAGTGACAGTTCTTTAAATTATCTTGGGCCCTTTTCTTGTGTATAAGAATCACTTCAGCATTTTTCCATGCATTGGGTATTTTCTTCTCTGAGGCATCTCGAGTATAGTTTTGCTAGTATCTTATGTAAACCGACCACCAGCTTTCAGTATTTCAACTGTAACAAGGTTGTTTCCTGAAGCTTTGCCATTTTTCATTGATTTTATGGCACTTGATACTTCTGCTAAGATTCTGGCATTTCCTCTTTCATGGGTGTAGTTACTTTTGAGTGATCTTGATATTTGTATAGCTCTGAATGGAATTTTCCATTCCATTCCATATTTCTTCTTGGACATGTTTTCTGATGGTCTTGTAAAGTTCAATGTAATCCAATTTATTAGTGAAACTTCCAGTATTCTTCATTGTCTGTCATTTTTTCATTAAATCAATAGTTTAATTACAGATTTCTGACTGTACAAGTGTTTTTCCAGGGGTGCTATAGATATAGCAGATTTGAGGATATTTTTGACTATTTGTTCATTTCAATCTGTAATGTTCATCCTACCCAAATCTTGCAATACAGCGAAGCGGTTTGATAAATTAATCTCAAAATCACTGCGCTTTTCTAATCATTTCTCACTCTTTATTTTAGTTCTTCCTGACATCTTTATCATGTTCATGCACTCTCGTTTAACAGTCTATCTTCACTTTAGCTTGTACCACTCTATGGTCACTTCCAACATTAGAGCGATTGATGACAATACAAATTGCGGAATATGGTTTTATCGCTTCACATGATATAGTCAATTTTGCTTGTGTACCCATGTCCATTTTCTGCTAGCATTTTTCTTGTAAAATGAATTCATGATAAAGCATAAAGTTCCTGTCCTTCAGCAAAATCTGTCCCTGAAGGATAGGAACTTCTGCTTTCTTTAACTACAATTATTCAAATTCTATTTGCAGGATCTTTGTATTTTGTGATTTTTCTCCCTTTCTTCTTAATTCTCCCTTTCTATGCATTTGTTCTTAAGGCTTGGTCTTACGCAGCTTTGTCTCTTTAGTCAACTTTCCTGCTCTCAGGCATTGCCTGATCTTGTTACTATCTGCTTTGCCTGCTGTTTTGTTTAATATAATGGCCATGTAATACATTGTCTTTCCATAGCTCTTTTTTGTTCTTCATTTGGTCATTCTTGTATGTCACTTTGGTCTCTCTAGTATTCAGTAAGCCTTCCTGGTGTTCTAGCTTCAGTGTATTTTCTTCAATACCCTTCAGATAGGCTTCCAATGCTCTTTTTCGTCTTCTTCTATCATCTGAGTTACTTGCAACTTTCCTCACCCACTCATTTTCTTGGTAAGTAGAGTCTGTCAACATTGCTGTATGGATGAAGGGCATGAATCATTTTCATTATCTATCTGGTGTTCCTATCCAGGGCCTTTAGTTCTTCTAGAGTCCAGCCCACTGCTCCAGCTTTGTATCTAATGACTGGAATTGCCCTGGCACTGATTGCCTTGATGGTATTTCCTCCACTGAGTTTGGACTTTAGGCTCTTCTTCACTCTCTTCATGTATTCACTTCTAATATTTTTCTTGACTTCAGTGTGCTTGATGTTGTCAGCTTGAAGGATGCTCAGGTATTTTGTAGTAATCATCTTCATCCAGACATTTGATGTGATTTCCATAGGGCATGTTGATTCCTTCAGTTTTCACTATTTTTCCCCGTGTGATGGTGAGGGTCGCACATTTGTCCAGTCCAAACTCCACTGCAATATCTTGGCTGTATATACAGACAGTGTCCAGCTGTTATTCTATTTCAGATGGGCTTTTTCCATTCAGCTTCAGATTGTCCCTCTAAAGGATATGGGGTAGTCTGGCAGATGTTTTGATGTTTGAGAGACATGGCCTAAGTTATTCAGTATTTTTGACAGAGGAATCAATGCAATAACAAATAGTAATGGTGATACGAATCTCCCTGAAATATTCCGCTCTTGATACTAACCTCTCTCATTCTCTCACCATTGATTTGTAATATCTTCCATTGTGCCATAGATCTTGGGCAAAGCTTCTGCTGTTTCTATTGACTTGTGTTATTTTTAGGCACTTGATTATTATATCATGTGGCATGGAATCAAGTGCCTTCTTGTAATCAATCCATGCTAACTTTCAACTTGGTCTTGCTTTTCTTCCAGTTTTCCAGAATCCTCTTGTCAACCAGGAGCTGAATTTTTGTTCCTCTATTGTTGGGGCAGTTTTCTTTCTGCTCAGGTGAAAATAACTTTTTCTCAGCTAGACGTGTTGGACTGTATCAGTTACCACATGTTAGCAATTTGAAAGTTGTTAGTAAGCAGGTAATTGGCCTGTAGTTGCCAGGTGCTCCCCTTTTGCTGGATTTTTCCAGTCAGGTTTTTCAACCAAAAACCATGCAATTCATCTTCATCTGGTGTTGATCAATTATTAATCTTATTTGCTTTTTTCCACCACCATTTCTGATGCTATTACAAATTCTTCCATTTCAGCCTTTTAAAAAAATTCTTATCCACCCCATTTAGCCAAGCTGTTGCTATGATAATATTTCTTTGGCTTATCGCATGTCTGCATCCAGAATTTCACTGTGTCTTCCTTGTCAAGTGTTGATTGTTTCAATGCATTCTCTCAATTGATGGATTGGGAGAAATGTTTCTGATTGAATTGAAATTGGAGATTTTGCCTGTAATTTGGAATTGGAACTTCATTCTGCTGATCTTCTTGGCTGTAGCTGTTATTTGCTGCTTTATTATTTCCAATTATTCCTTGATCTTCATTGTTTTAAGGGTGATATTTCTTCACCCAGTATTATTTGGCCTTGTTCTTCAGGTTCTGCTTTTTCATCTATTCGTGCTTGCATCTGATCACAGCTTGCCGATCTTATTTTCCAGCCCGATCTTCCATTTTGGTAGTGTACCATTTAGCTATTTTTCCTCTTTATTGATGTTGCATCCCAGGTATTCAGTTATAACTGCAGCTATGCTTTGTATTAGTTGGATGTTTCTTGCAGTGAGCTGGTGTTCATATTTGCTATTACAGTATTGGCATCTTTCAATGCTTGTGCTAGCTGTTACTTTGGAACTTCTTTGGAGGCTTCAATGCAGGCAACTTTTTTCTGTGTTTTTGTGAGATGCTCAGTGATTCTTTGTTTCAATTCTTCTACTACTTTCATGAGAGAGCTTTGTGGTTTCTGAGGAAAGAATAGGGTCCTGGTTTCTGAATATAAACAATTCAATAGCTGTGCTGGCTTCTTCTACTGCCAACTCCCCCTGGTTTGCCTTTACAGTTTGAGTTACTTCTTCTAAGGCTGCTGGCCCTGGTTACTCAGTCAGAAGCCATGAGTTCTGGACATTTTTCACCAAATGTCCAGGAACTCCAAAACCTAACACAGTTCCTGTAACCTGGGCAATGACCAAGCTGGTATGCGTCTCTTTTAATTACATCTCACAATATTTTTATGGCAGAGACACTGTTTGTCTAGCTCCTGTAGTGAGGAGGAGGTTGGACATTTGACCAGATGGAACATATTAACTTGCTCCCATGAGACAGAGCAGATCCCAGAGGAGTACCAAGACCTTGCAGAGGTGTTTAGCGAGGCCGAGTGTGATGTACTGCCCCCCCAC
>JANHZT010003188.1:26748-38118 GCA_032468215.1 Stegonotus admiraltiensis
GGGCAAGCCAATGGTGGGATCACCTGACAGGGAGCCACAGCAGAGGGCCCAAAGAGCCGCATGCGGCTCCAGAACCACAGGTTGCTAATATCCAGCCTACACTCAGAAAGTTGCTCTTCAGTCATGGCTGGTGCAGCCTTATGGTACCGGCAGTCATCAGGGAGTTGTTGCAGCAAGATTGAGGCAAATATGGAATTCAGTACTTTGAAATATGATGTCATTGTCATCGGCTGGTGCTCAAGTTGAACCAAGTGATTATTCCCTCCTGCTTAAAACGGACATTCATAAACATATAGCATACATGTTATATGAAATATGTATATTTGTGTATCAGACGTGGGGAACTATGACCCTTTTATGACTTGTGGACTTCAACTCCCAAAATTGAACTCATGGCTGGCTCAGGAATTCTGGGAGTTGAACTCCACATGTCATAAAAAGGCCATAGTTCCCCCATCCTACCTTAAAGAAATGACTGATGTCACCCAGGGAAACACCTTGGACAGATTGAACAAGATACTTAATAGTAAAGGTTAAATAATGATCTGAGTGATTGTGTTCTTCATTTTTGATCCCTGGGTGGAATGAACTTTATTCAGGCATACTAAACTTGCTTTCCCCTCGCTCTTCTTTGAGTGAAACCATTGGGCCAAACCTTTTCACAGCTCCTTTTTCCACTATTAGCAACAAATAGGGTTACTCTGAGCCAAGAGATATTAAGAGTTGTCATTCCTCTTGTGAAAGAAAAGGAAAATGGTGGCTGTTAGCCACAAAAGGGCCATTCAATATAGAAAGCAGTACAGGATTTGCCATAAAAACCTGTATTTACCTATTTTCTTAATCAGAATCGATCTAAAGAACTACCACTGCTTTGAGGACGGGTGTCACACTCACAGCATCATGGTGGCATCACGTGACATATCAGGACTTTTATTCCCTTTGTTAAACTATTTATGGGACCGCCTTCTGCCACCAATAGTCTCCCACCGGCCAGTATGCTCCCACAGACAGGGACTCCTCAGGGTGCCAAACAATGCCAAACAATGTCGGCTGGCAGTCCCCAGGGGGAGAGCCTTCTCTGTGGCAGCACCTGCCCTTTGGAACGACCTGCCCCCGGAGATATGACGGATGCCGTACTTTTCGCCATGCCCTCAAAATTTTTCTTTTCCATCAAACCGGGTTGGCTTAACCTCATTTTAGGGGTGGTATTGTACGATTTTAATGGGGTGTTTTAATATCTTGAGGGGCCAAATTGGTTTGATTTGTTTTTAAACCTTTTTAAATTTTGTATATTTTGTTTTTACTTTTGGCTGTTCACCGCCCTGAGTCCTTCGGGAGTAGGGCAGTATAGAAATTTAATAAAATAAATAAATATATAAACAAACAAACTGGGTGTGGGTGTGGCCAGTGTGTGACGCATCTGGCTCGCAGGCCACGAGTTTGACAGCCCTGCCCTAGAGCAATGACAAACTGATCCTGTCATTGCTCCTGTACTGACTGAATTTAGCCCGGCAAAGTTGACAGCTTACTGATTCAGCTCTCTACCAGGAAAATAAGCTTACGTATTGCATTTGCATAACTATGTAATCAATAGTAAGACGTCTATTGAGATTCTCAGTCATCCAGGTCATGGTTGTCCCAAAAGTGCTTTTTTTCCAAGAGGCAACTGGACTTTCTGGTTTTTCTTTGAAGATGTTTCGCTTCTCATCCAAGAAGCTTCTTCAGCTTCTACAGCAAGATCCTCCTTAACTGAACTCCATAAACCCTCCTAAAAGTGTCCTCCTCTACTTGCAAGCAGCTAATTCAGCATATGCTGACTCCAAATGTTAGGTTCACCAGAGCCCCATGGTTCAGAATGCCCCCTGAAGGGAAGAGGCAGCAGCACCATAGAGCAGACAGCCAAATTTAACAGAACAGGGCTGCCTGCGCACTAAGGGACTCTGCTTTCTACTGCTTTTAAGAAGTGAAGATTCAGAAGCTACAGCTGGCACAGAAGGCAGTGGCGCGGGCAGTTCTTAGGGTCCCTGAAGTGGCTCATGTTACTGCTTCATGAATTGCACTGGGTGCTAGTCTGTTTCCAGGTGCAATTCAAGGTGTTTCTCATCATCTACATGGCACGAGTCCAGTCTACTTGAGGAACTGTCTCATCCTGATGGGACCACCTGCCTTGGCAGAGGGAGCAAACTGTGGATCTTGTCAGCCAAGGAATTTCGACTGGCAAGATCCAGAAGAACCTTCTCTGTCATGGTTCCTGCCCATTGGAACCTCTTACGCCCTGAGGTGAGATTGGCTGCTACCCTCCTGATGTTTCGAAAGAGCCTCAAGACTTGAGGTGATTGCTAATTAAAATTCAATGCCACCTGCCCCCCTCCGTGTCCAGCTTCCTTCTTTGCCATCTTGTCTCCTTGGTTTTTATCGTTTAATGTTTTTATTTGCTATGTTTTTATAATGGATGATTTTAATGTTTTTCAATGTGTTTCTGTTGTAAGGCACCCAGAGTTGTTGGATACAAGATGGGCAGCGAATACATTTTATGAATGAATGAATGAATGAATGAATGAATGAATGAATGGAAATCTGTGTGAAAATTGTTCCTAATGGAGTAAATCAGAATATAAAACCAGAGCAACTTTAATTACACAAACTAAGGGGTGCTCAGAAGATATGTGCCTCAGTAGGAGGTATTTTTACTTTTTCCCAAGCTAGTTTGGGAAGGGAATAGGAAAGAATGATACATCTAAATCCACCTTTGTGAACCATAGACCCTAAAGCTGGATCTATGGCTCCCCATTAACAAGAGGGTTTGCTTTTGCCAGAGTGAACCTACCAATCAATGTACACCTAAAATTAAAACATAACCATTATCAAAACGATCAAGAGACTCAGGAGTTTTACTTGTTCTCTTTATTCAAGTATTTCACAGCAGTTATATTACAAATTACAGTAATATGTTCAAAATATCCAGAATTTTAAAAAATTAAATAATTTACTTAACTAATGCAAATAAAGTCAAGATGCAAAAAAGCATAACACAATTCTCTGAATACAACTTATAGAATCCAAGATTTATTATAGCTGATGAAGTAAATCTTATTTTATCAAAAAAGACACACATGAATAACCCAAAAGACATCCCCACTTCTGAAGTAAACCAATGTACAATACAGAAAAAAGCAGGTACAAGCTCCAATTCAAGCTTAATGTTGAATTTATATAAAAGGGAGAGAATTGTGAGTTGCTGCACATATCCAAATATGACCTCCAACTTAACAAAAACTAAAAGAAAAAAAAACAAAGAAAACATGGGAATGTAAATTGTTAGCAAAATTAAAACAAAACAAAACCAATCACCCAGTTATCCTATAATAAATACATTGGCATATGAGAAAACTCAAAAAAGACTGAAAACACAAAACATAAATTAATCACAGCTGAAATTCAAGCTTGCAAACACAATTAACTCCACAGCCATGGTTATCTTAGAGCAGTTTCATCATTGTCCCCACAGAAATTTAACCTCCGCCTGGCCTAGGATGTAGCCTTGCACAGGAGTTCATTGGTGATTCATAACAAGATACAGGAATTGAATTTATTGCCCATTCTCTGTGGCAAAATAAGAACAAAAATACAAAGAGAGGCAACCTGACAACATGAATAGAATAACAGGTTTAACTCTACAATTGCTAAGCTATTAATAAAGAAAAGCAATACATGGTTAGTGTGGTTTTGGAGCCAGAAGGATGGATATATAATTTTATTCATGTTGCCCACTAACACATTTATAGAAGCTAATTCTTCTCAAAAATCTATAACAATTAGAGGAAGTTCCTCACTTTTTTTAATCAACATTCAAAACTACAAATATTTTTTCCCCTCAACTGATAAACTGGAAGCATTTTTAATGCCAGACTTGAATTTAAGATGCTCTTTTGAAAATTATTTGACAACTATTTTAAGGGATTTAAGCTTGTACAAATTTAACAACCTGTTAAAAATGTATGCAGTTTTTCTTCTCACAAGTGCTGCTGCTACTTGAACTAAAGAATCATTGAACTACAATATCTTAAAAAACGCTGCAAGAACCTGAGACTTGCAAAAAATCGTTTTACCAGAAACTTGCTACAAAAAATCTGCTACATTTTATTTCTGAAAGTTTTATAACAATCCTCATCATAATACAAAAATGCTAATGGACTGACAGCGAAATGGCCTAAGCAGATATAATGGCAATAAATATTAACAGAAAAATGAGAAAGTCCCCCCAATCAAGTTTCTAAAATGAAGTACTAATTTAAAAGGTTTTGATTTTAATCGCACTTTCCCACCTAAAAATACAGCATTTCTACAGAAGTCACGTTCAGAATAGCATCCCTCAATGCCTCTCAGGAACCCAAGAGCCAGCGAACGAGTGAGGTTGGCCTGGGGAGGCTCAGCCAGAAGGACCAGGCCCGGATGTCAACTTGCAAATAAAAAAATGGGAAGGAACTACTGGTATAGCCGATAGCCAGAGCCTGATTCTCAGCTGCGGCCGGCACACAGGATGACAAGTACCTTAAGCTTCAGCATGTAAACATCAGCAGGACAGATTACAACCTCCCGTAAACACTGTTGGTAACTGAAATACAAAAAAGCTGAGGTAGCTAAGCATCTCTGCTGTAGTCCAACACTGGGCGATTTCATTTTTGCTTCTTGGAAGCAAAACACAATGAATTGCATATTGGGGGGTGGGGGGCACTGTACTCCCTCAACTACAGTTTGTATTATAAAGGGATATTAGTTTATAGATGACACTAAGACCAAGAGAAGCCATGGGACCATGCTGATCTTTACATGTTGATCTGAAACAAATCTGGGTGAAGCCAATTGTTGGCTGCCTGGAATGTCCTCTTCCTTTAATTCCTATAACGGGAAAAGTGTCTGAAAACATTCAACTATCACTCAGCTCTGGAGAACGGCTAATTCTCTGGAGAACGGCTAATTTCAGGGGCTAATTCAGAGGTTCAAGAACTAACCATTTAAGGCTACTTGGTCATTTCCTCTTTAATACTGTCCCAAAATGAATTGAGGTGAATCAGTTTGGTCTAATTCATATGAAGATGAAGGACTGCAGGACCTACTTGCCTTTCCTGTCTATGACCACCCAGCAAATCTTCGCTTCCACATTAATGGAAGTTTAGAAAGAAACCTGTTTTTAAGGACTTTGAACAAATAAAATGGAGCAACATCAAAAAAAAAAAAACCCACACAACTACAGCCACCTTAAATATCCACAGTGAGGCTTTTTTTTAGGAGTATAAAGTTGTTTTAGAAATGAATACATCTTATCATTTAAAGATAATGAGATTAAACTCATTTCATAATTTGGATTATCTGGAGAGCAACAGAGAAACGTTAAAACATAATACTGGCTGACATTTGACAGTGCAGGAACCTGAAACTGTTCTTTGGGAACACAGGCTTTTAAAAATAACTAACTCTGTCATTGGCTACAATCTCAACTTTTTAATAACTTCCTCCTCCTCTTTCTCACCATCACCACTGACTAAAAAGGCACATTGAAGGCAGCTCTAAAGAGCCTCATCTTCATATTATTGTATACCAAAGTCAATTCCTTTGTACCACAATTCTTCACTGCCAGCCTTAAAAACAGGCTTCTGTCCTTTACCTCAGAGAATTAAAAGAAAAAAGAAAAGAAAAGCAAAAACAAAAACAAAAACAAAAAAAATCTTGGAAATTGCCCACTTAAATAATCAGATCTGCTCTATCCAGTTTGTGGGTGTTTTGTCAGCCTGCTCCAGTTTTGCCTGAAACTTCTCATAAGATAACACATGTAGACAGCAGAAATGAAAGCAGTTTCTGTAGCACCAAAAATCTCTGTGTTGTGGCATTATATTCTTTATTTATATCAAGATACAAATATTTTGAAGTTCTGTTTGGTTCTTGTAGGCTGGCTGGTTTCAGTTACCTGAGACGATAGCACCAAATTCATAACAGAACGTGAGACCAAGAGCGAGCATGTTAAGACCAAGGCTCTGCATATACTTGGTGCAAGTGGAAAGCGAATGGCTCAGAATGACTGCTCTCCCATGAGCAGCCAATGAAAAGACAAACCCGCACACCTTGGAGAGATGTGTTCACAGGAATGTTTCAAACATATCAACCGTTCTTTCCATTTCCTGGAAGGAAACAAGATTATTTGATTATTCATCACCACTTAGAGTAATGTTAAACAATAACATTTCTCTACAGAAGTCTCAAGAAAGAGACTTCAATCTCTTTAGGGTTCTAAGAACTTCCATGCTCTTCATAGTAGTGCCAAAAACTAAGAGACAATTTGCACTAAAATTTGGATAAACTTTACTTAGACAAGAGCATCCAACATTAATAAAAATGACGTTTTGTCTGGCTTTGTCTAGTGGACCTTGAATGATAAATTAAATAGGAAAGTAAGTGACAATCTTTACATTTTCTCTTAGAATACCGAGATAAACTTTCTCATTAATATATTTCACAAAGGATGTAATTGGATGTTTTGTTTAATACTCTTTTCCACAAAATCACTTCATAGATATATGTTTAACCTTGAGAAATCACACCAATGCCATTTCACCTTAGGAAAAGTAGACAGTTATCAATCAATCAATCATGGATCCATCTTTCAATATCACAATGGAATTAAAAGCTAAAATAATTTTGCTATAGTACAGCATTCCAAAAATCAATTATCATTATAACATTTTCACTACCTAATTAAAAAAATTGACAACTACTGAGGTTGGCAGGGCTTGCAACTGGTGGAACGACGCAAACTCTGGGGCTCCAGAGTGAGTGCCGACATCTCAGCTGTTTTGGGGGTCCATAGGGGACCATAGCCGACCCATAGGGTCGGTGAAGAAAGGGGGCACAGGATTCCCTGGTGTGGACAGGGAATTCGCAAATTCCCTGTAGCACCAGCGAAGAGCCTTCAACTCTACAGCTGGGAAGACAGCCATTGAGTGTTGTCACAAAGCCGGAGCAGTCATAAGTGAAGGGAACAAAGAGGAGAGCTCAAAGTGTTTAAACAACACTTAATGCAATATAAACAAATTCTGGACAAAATTGAACAGAATTAGGTGCAATACTGGAAGAACTGCCTCTGTCCTTTATCAGTGGGGATGGAAAGATTGCTCTTGTTGTGATTGTGGTGCTGATATGCTAACAATTAAACGTATTATGCAAGATTGCCCACAATATGTGTTCCCTAGAAGAACTGCATGAAGCAACACCAGTTGCAATCGCCTGGAGAGCTGAATTGGATATCCAGTTATGTTTTGCATATAATTATTTGGACAATGTGCATATGTCTACTTCTCTTCTGTCATGTTCTCTTCTTATGCTAAATAAATATAAATATTATTGAATATGAAACAAAACAAGCCAAAACATTTTTTTAAACAAAGTACTGTAAAGTAGTCTAAACACTTTTAAAATAACATTTGTTTTCCTGCTAGCAGAAAGCTCTCTGAGACACAACTAGCTGGGCGTGCCTCAACTTAAAGAAGATCAGATGAATCACTTACAGCATGTTCTAAAAACAGGTTGCAAACTTACTTGTACAAGTTGTGATTTGTCATAATCTTTACGATGCCGATAGATGCACTGATTAAGTAGAGAGTAGAGCCTCTCCAGCTGGTCAACTGTCAAGTTGTCACTTTTTTTAACCAATAAATCAAGTAAATTCTATGAAGAGAAGTTTGGAAAAAGCTCAACATTAAGTTTGGAGGCAGTGTAACATTTTGCTTAGTAACTGTTTTATGTGGTAATTATGTGATCTAAATTACTAGAAAATTTGTATTGATTGTCAACTGTCAACTATGTGCATGGTTGAACGATGAGGCTTTAAAGATTTGTTTATAGATAAGATATGGGAAGAAGATATTTTGTTGTTGTTGCATTTTTAGAAAAAGTGACAAACTATGGCAGTGATGGCTAACCTTTTTGCCCTCGCGTGCCAGGAAGGGAGGGGTGAGGTTTGCGCGCATGCATGCCCACACCCATAATACTATGCGACCCGCCCTGCGCATGCACGCACAACCTCCCCACCCCTCCCCGCTCCTGGCATGCGATGGCCTGGTAGACCCATTTTTCTTTCTCACCTGGCTCCAGATCCTCTCTATGCATCTGGGGAGGGCAAAAACAGCCTTTCCCACCCCCTTGGAGGTCCTCCGGAGGCCTGAAACGGCCCATTTCCCAATGCCTGGTTGGGCAGGAAGTGACATTTTTTGCTGTCCCCAGCCTCCAGAGCCCTCCCCAGATGCCCTCTGGAAGCAGGAAACAACCTGTTTCCCTACTTCTGGTGGGCCCAGAAGTCCCAAAAATCATCTGGCTGGCCCGCGCATCCGCACCAGAGCTGAGGTGGTGTGCCCACTGATATGGCTATGCGTGCCACTTGTGTCACGCATGCCATAGGTTCGCCATCACGGCCCTAGAACAAAGCAACAGGGGGAAAGGATGAGGGGAGAGAAATTTAGAAGTCATAGTCAAATCATAGATCTAAAAGCAGATGGAATAAATGACCTCTCTGTATGGGAGACAACCTAAAAAAAAAAAGATTAAAAATTTGGATGAGGGTGAAAGATGTGGGATAAAGGAAAATGAAAAGAAAAGGAGTGTGAAGGAGAACATTTTATGGAAGTATTTTAATAATGTGCATGGATATTAGAACTATATAACTTGGATAATTGTTTATATGTGGTGTAAGAGATAAAGAATATTTTTGAATATATGTTAGGAATGCAATAACATAATGAATATAAGAAATGAAGGATTAGAGAAAATAGTATATAGAAAAAATAATGGGATTACTAAAGAAAAACTAGAGAAAGATTATGATTGATATATTGGAATATTGAATAATGAAGAAAGGAAAGATCACGTCTTTGATTATTAGAATTATAAGGGAAAGGGGGAAAAAGAGGGCTAAATAGAATGAAATATGAGGGGGGAATAGTAAAAATAGATATTAAGATGATATGAAGTATGACAGAATTAGGAGAAGGTTTAGAGTTCAAAGATGGCAGTTGAAACCATGTTAGTTAAATTAAAAATGAAAATGGATGGTAATTGTTAAGAATAAAATTGTGATGTTTACTGAAATGTATATTGAAATGTATGAAACCCCACACAAAATTGGAAAAGGGAAAACATATCAACAGAAGAAGAATTGATTAAAAAAAAATCCTAGAATGTGCCGAGATGGAGAAATTAACAAAAGAGCTCAAAGAAAAGGAAGATGATATAATTATGATATAATCTGGAATAAATGGTATAAGTGGCTAGAGACTAGAAATAAGGGATAATGAAAAATAGGAGTGAATTTGAAAATGGAAAGAACGAATATGATAATGTATAGAATGTATAAAATCAATGATTGTTAAGAAGTATAATGTAATTAAAAGAGAAAGGGACAAGAAGAAAATGAATTAGTATAAAGGGAATTGGGGAGAATGTAAATATTAGAAGATGACCATCACAAAATAGCTGTAAAAAGTGTGTGTGTGTGTGTGTGTGTGTGTGTGTGTGTGTATGTATGTATGTATGCATTTATTGTTCATATTTATATACCGCCCTTCTCCCCGAGGGGACTCAGGGCGGTGAACAGGCACAAATAAAACAGTAAATACAAAAATTTAAAAACAATCTAAAACAAATTAAATTCTTTTGGCCCACCAAAGTTAAAAATTAAAATTAAAATTAATTAAAAAGTTAAAAAAGTTAGGCCAGCCCGGCTTGCTGGAATAAGAATGTCTTCAGGTATGCATGTATGTATGTATGTTTGGTGTTTGGTGTTTGTCATATTGTGTTATAATAAAAAAAAAGTAAAAAAATAAATGTATGAAACAGAGGAATCAAAACATTCACAAAATGAGTTGTATAAAAGAAAAAAAGGAAAAAAAATATGGAAAAAAAAGAATCAATTTGGAGATTCGTAGATGTGATGAGTAAAGCTGACAAGGTGATTGGATGAAGTCCTCTCTCTCCTAAATCTTCCAATGAAAGTTTTGCACAGTTCTAGTCATTGGGTCAGGTCTCATCTATAGGGCAGGTCTAAAAATGGGGTATGAAAAGCAATTGTCACAACTTCAGATGTCTAGGAAACCCTAAGAGGAAAGCAACTAAAGAGGAAGAGGGTGATGTCAATGAAATTTCAAGCTGTTCCTGACAACAAAATAAAGGTATTCAGAACTGAATTACCAGCTGTTTGTCTTTTAGCCCTCTGGAGTGTAACCGATCAATCACCATATTTTTCATAAAAAATAGCTGTACGAAGGAAGCCATCATTTCTCTATCATTCAGGGGAAATTAATATAAATACATTCCTTCACTGAGAGAAAGTATATGCAACGTAACTTCTTCTGGTTTGCTCGAAGTCCACCTACCAAACTCTCAAAAGACCATTCAAGACTATTTTTTCCTTGGATTTCCTTCCAATGAAAGAAGAAAGAGATGCTTCGGCCATTATTCTTAATTTCTCCAGAATGATATGCATAATTGTATTCGTGGCCATGAAGACGTATTGCTAGGACTCTCAGGAGCGAAGCTGAAGGGGAGGATCGTTGCAAAGAAGACCGCTCATTAATCCATTAATCATTAATCCAATTAATGATTTTTCCAGGAAGACTTGGATTTAGAATTTGGAATAGAATAGAGCTCGAAGGGACCTTGGAGATCTTCTGGTCCAGCCCCCTGCTCAAGCAGGAGAACCTATACTATTTCAGATAAGTGGCTGTCTAGTTTCTTCTTAAAAACCTCCAATGATGGAGCACCCACGATTTCTGTAGGCAAGCTATTCCACTGGTTAATTGTCCTCACTGTTAGTAAGTTTCTCCTTAATTCCAGGTTGCTTCTCTCCACCCTATTATCGATCTCCAATCTACAACACATTCCTTTCAGTTCCAAGAAGGCTCCACACGAATTTGCACCACTCAGGTGACCCTGATGACACAGATAAACTTCCAGGTGACCTTAATGACCCACTAAAAGATGTCCAGTTGTCTGCAAGGAGTATAAATCCTTCCATTCGCCCACCATACAGTCAGAGCTGAAGAAGCTTCTTGGATGAGAAGCAAAACGTCTTCAAAGAGCTCTATAGAGCTATAGAGCTCTGGTGGCTCAACAGATTTGTAGTCTGTTATTAACATCTGCTGCTTGCAATTGCTGCAAGTTCGAGTCCCACCAGGCTCAAGGTCGACTCAGCCTCCCATCCTTTCTAAGATGGGTAAAATGAGGATCCAGATTGTGGGGGGCAATAAGTTGACTTTGTATAAAATATACAAAATGAGCCGTGGTAGTACAGTGGACTAAAACACTGTTATTAACATCTGCTGCTTG
>JANHZT010003188.1:38218-49438 GCA_032468215.1 Stegonotus admiraltiensis
GAAAAACAGGCCTCCTCCCCCGCCCCCCCCGAGGCACGAAACAGCCTGTTTCCCTACTTCTGGTGGGCCCAGAAGGCCTGGAAATCAGCTGGCCGGCATGCGCATGCGTGCCAGAGCTGAGCTGGCGTGCCCACTGATATGGCTATGCGTGCCACCTGTGGCACGTGTGCCATAGGTTCGCCATCACGGAACTATGATATCAAAATTGAAGTTACATTTGCATAGGAATTTCTGGAAGGAAATGAAGAGAAGGTGATAAAAAAATAATTTGTGGGACATTATTTGATGGGGTTAAATTACAGTATGACAGTTGTCTCTGGTAACCCTTAATGGAATCTCTTCTGATTAATTTTGAATGATGATGCTTTAAAGATTTGTTTATAGATATAAGACTTGGGAAGAAAATATTTTCTTTGTATTTTTAGAGAAAATGGTAAGTTATTGTGTAAGTAAGTGAAAGAAATATGAAATTTACTTACTAGATTAAAGTTAAAATAGTTATTGTCATTTCTTAGTGGATTTTTGCTGATTAAGGTTACCGTATTTTTTGCATTATAAGACTCTCCGGACCATAAGACGCACCTAGCTTTTGGGGAGGAAAACAAGAAAAAAAAATCTGCCCCTGCCTCCCATCCATCGGTATTTATCTGGCTAGCGTTGTTGCAGCAAACAGCCTGGTCAGCTTCAGCATGTTATCACAGCCTGATTTAGCACGAGCAGCTGATTGGCGGATAGATCCCGCCTCCTGGAATACAGCTAATCAGCTGCTCCAGGCTGTGGGGATCGCCGCCACCTATCACCACCACAGCGTGTCCCCTTTTTGGCCTCCATGCACCCCAGTTTTGGCCTCCACATGTCCCACTTTTGGCCCTTTCCAGGCGGCAGTATTGCTGCCACCGGCATAGCAGCAGTGGCGATCCCTGCTACCTGAAACGAGCCAAAAAACGGGAAATGTGAAGACTGAAAATGGGGCACGCAGAGGCCAAAAACAGCTGGTGGGTGGGGGCCGGCAGGTGGGCAGGGCTTTGGCAACATTCACTCTATAAGATGCACAGACATTTCCACCCACTTTTGGGGGGAAGGTTCATCTTACAGACCGAAAAATACAGTAAATGGTAAGGCTTTATTGATTGTGAATACATAAATATGGAATGAAGAGATTGTTAAGAGATGTAAGAGAAGTTAGTGAAATTTTTTGTACTTCCCTTGATGAAGGGGGAAGTAATTTCTTTATATATTTCTTCCTTTTTTCTTTTATATATTTTTCTTCTCTCACCCATACTTCTCCTCTCTGCACTTTCATCTTTTTTGTATTTTCCTTTGTATTAGTTTTTATCTTTGTATTTTTAAACTCAAATTTACAATTAAAAATTATTTCAAAATTCTATATATTAAGGGAGTCTCCATTTTTTGGTTGAGGAACAATACTAAATTATAGTAATTTGATCCAACTTGACATTATGAAATACATTTAATATATAGTGAAACAGAATGGGACATATTTTTAATTTTGTAACAGATACTTGGGAAAAAGAAAAGAGAAAGAACAAAATGTTGGTATTAATATTTAAGAATGTATATCCAGTTAACCTTACCATTAGCCTGACACGGTCAACAACTACAGGAGGTACAGGGTCTAACTGTTCCTCTGGAACTTGTGTCAAAGCAATTTTACGAAGTTTCTTATTTTTCAATGTACCTGCAAATAAATATGGATGAGATTACAATAATTCTAAGATGTTATCCAACTGCATTCCAAGCAATGGAGTTAAATTTATTAAACGGAAATATTTACTTAAATAGTTCTCGCTAACTTGTTTTATAGAAAGTGGAGGCAATGACAACATGGCTTTTTAGTTATTTTTCATCATTTTCCTTCTCCACCCATCATCAAGGCTAATATTCCTCCATAG
Organism: Stegonotus admiraltiensis; assembly: GCA_032468215.1. Lineage (NCBI taxonomy): Eukaryota > Metazoa > Chordata > Lepidosauria > Squamata > Colubridae > Stegonotus > Stegonotus admiraltiensis. The sequence goes on from JANHZT010003188.1 coordinate 40,132, forward strand.
AAATGGAGGAAGTCACAATGAAATTTCAAATCAACCTAGGTTAAGCCTTTCCTTCCCAACTTCTTCTGAATTCATGCATCTATCCAGTTGATCAGATGTTCTGAGGTTTTTCCAAATATATAAATGTTATTATAAATTTATGGAATATCTGGTCAACTGGAGAGAAGAAGTTGGGAAGGAAAGGCTTAATCTAGGTTGATTTGAAATTTCATTGTATCTTGAAGCCAAGATAAACTTGGTCAAAACTGATTTGAATCAAGATAGATCGATAGGTAGACAGACAGACAGACAGACGCATACATGCACGCACATGCACGCACGCACGTGCGCACACACACACACACATATAATCAATCTTGATTCAAATCATTCTGAAATCAGCTTCAAAACATAAACATATTCCAAGCAAAATATTTTGCCCTAGCGCTGTGCAGAATTCAAGCTCATCTTTTTTGGGGCTTCTGTACAAAAACATTTCTTCCAAATCATTTCTGAAATCCTATTCTGCATTTACCTCAATTATGAGATGAAGAAAAGAACAAAAAATAATATATATTTCATGTACCTTCTTTATCTGATTCGGTTTCTTTAGTTTCCATATCTGTGCTTGGTGATTTCTTTTCGTTATTGCTGCACTGTGAAATCTCACTTCCAGACTGTTGTAGTACATGTTCTCCTTCCGGACTATAATTTGAAGCCTCTGATTTTTTGGGAAAGTGGTCATCACTGGTTATCCCTTGTTTGGGCATACCCATATCAACAATGAGACTGACATTCGACGGTTCACATTTGTCATACTGACATGGTGGAAGGGGTGTGCCTTCAGAGGCCTCACCATTTAGATGGTCCCTCTGGGAACCCGACTCCTCCTTAGAGCCCTCTTCTACATTGATCATAACCTTGTTATTTACTACCAAGGATTCATTGGAGCTCTCTTCTGTAGACGGAATGCTATTTTCTTTCCCGACTGTCCCATTATCAAGTCTCTGTTCTCCATGAATATCCATGACATCACATGATGACTCATCGTTTGTTAGAGAAAGATCTCCGGTTTCCTCTCCATTCTCCTCAGTGCAGTCAATGCTTCCTTCAAGCTCCCCATTTTCCAGGAGTTTGTTATCGTCCCCTTGATTTTCATCATCTGCAAACTTGGCATCATCTTCATCTTTTTTCAAATTATTCACTTTTCTCTTTTTAATAATCCCTTTCCCCCACTGTGAACGTCGTCTTGATTTCCTTCTCAATCGAACTGTATCATGAAAAGACAAAGTATCATTTAATCGACTTCATTATTAGATATTTAAATATTTGTTTGACATATAGTGCTTTTTAATCTATGAGTAAGATATTAATAAAGTCAATATTGTAATATTAAAATAGCACCTACCATGGTGATATTAAGGTCATCCAAGGTACCTTTGATTCTAAAAATGTTTTTTAAAAAACCCCTCTGTACATGCATTAGTCCAAGCAAAATACTGCAGCAAACTTCTGAATAGAAATATTTTATTCTGCTACCCCGAACTGAATGATCATTACTGCAGGGTAGATTAACAAAATGGAGGCAGTTTTTAATATTTAAAAAAATAGAATTGTAATAATTATGTGTTGAAAACCAATCCACGAAGCAGAAATCAAAGAATATTATTAAAAATGTAATAGTGTAATTAAAAATAGATTAATACCTTCAGAGCCTTGGTGTCTGTTTTAAAGCAACTACAGACTTTTATAAATTTAACAGAAAAATAATGTTTTATGTGTAGCAAAACAGGATACGTTTTCAACCTCTGATACGTTACGAACGAGCATTATCCTGTCTGTATGATTCTATTTAAGAATTCCATCTTGAGATGTGGGTGGAGAAGTAATTTGAAACTTAAAAGAGCTTTTCTTCAGAGAAAAAGAAGCCATTAACAGGGATCAAATAACCAAACCAATTTCTAATTTATAAAGTAAGATTCAAAGATATTATAGAATTTGAGAGTTTAAATTAGAATGAATCCCCTAAAAGTATAATTGTGACCACTATCACATGGAAATCCAATTAGGAAATTCTCTAAAACCAATGATCTTCATCCTACCTCTTCAGAATTTCAAGAAACTCCCATTCTATCATGAGTTATGAGAAGCTGAACCCAAACCTTTCTATATGTAAATTATATATTCTTCAATAAGCCAGAGTATCTCATTAAAATCAGCACTAGCAATTTAAGCAACGTAACAAAAGAGAAGACATGAAGTGCATTCTGTCAGGCCAACAAGAAAGACAAAATAATTCTGTATCTTGAGAATATTAGTTGTCATCTACAAAAGAAAGAACTACATTTCTGATATGAAAATGGGCTGGCAATGTTAAGGGGGAAAAAACCGAAAGTTGGCATGTATTTCTAATATTTTGGCAGCACATTTTTAGAACTTTGTCCTTCCAAGTGGGCCAGGCTGAAAGTCTTATGGGCTACTGGACACTGTTTACAAACGATATTTCTGAAATTACAATATTTTCTTTGGGCAAGGATAAATTTCAAGCCTTAAGGCAAAAGAGCTGTCCATGGGGTTTCACCAATTTTACATGCTCAAATCATAATTCAATATCAGATATAACCTGAAGTCAGGCAAGTGAGCTAAATAATTAAATAACAACATCAAAAATGTAAATGTGCTTTTGACACCATCTACTGGTAATATTAAGCAACAATCTATGGTAGGTTCTATAACTAAGCAAAATTTATATTAAGTATAGTTGTTATTTGATGCTTTAGTTCCCAAAATATACAATGTGCATTTCACCCAGTGGCGCTTGTGGTGTGGCACAAGGAAACAACAATTAATGACTTAATAGCCAGACATCCACCTTCCAATTAACAGCTAAAAACCACACACAACCAGGAACCAAACAAATACAACATATAGAACAGTCCAGTGCACATATTCTGGAGGGAGAGAAGTTCCCTGATGATGTGCTACAGCTTGAGCATGAAAGTTCGGAAGAATAAAGTTTTGGTCTTGGTGACCAACTCAGATTGGATCCTATATTAACTTCCTCCCAATCACATTGCAATTTCTATATTTAAATGAGAAAATAAATAGAACTTGAATTTCTTTGTTTAAAAATGCAAAATGCAAATAACTTATACAGTGTTTCTTCCTCAAAACCTATGCTCCCCAAGCAACCTCCATCTACCTCATACTGCTAAAATGAGGTGGCAATATGATGGGGGTTTTTTTACTTTACTTTTTAACAGATTTTTTTTTTAAAAAAATGTAAAAATATTTTTTTAAAAATCTTTATTAAATATTTATAATAAAATTAACACACAAAATGGTTGAAAAGCTATATAGGAAGTGGAACATAGAAACACCTAAACACAGGACTAAAACCAAACAATAAACAAGACTAACCGAGAGTTAAGCTCACTTAATATTAATTGGAGAGTGAACTTAACAGATTTTTTAAATATAAAATTCAGACTAAAAGTACGAAAGTTTCTTTTGGGCTTAACACACTTAGTTTCAGCAATTCTACCCATAAGCTCTAACAATGGAAAAACCATCATCTACTCCCCATGATGACATTCTAATGCACCTTGGGGCTTTTACAAGGCCAATCTTTCCCTCCCACTCACCCGACCAGGTTTATTTTCCTAGTTTTCTAGAACCTGAGCCAGACTTTTAAAAAACTGTTAATTACAGACAAGAAGCCAATACATGATATCAAACTTGCATGAATAGGTAAAATATAGCAACTTAGTTTCCTATAACATCAAAAAGAACTTAGATGTCTAAAGCTTACAATGTTGAAAGGCCTTTCCATTCGCTTCCACTTACATGAGAATAATATATCCAATTAATGTTTTAAAAGGCTAATAAAACTGCTTTTATTGCCAAAACAATCTAAGAAGAGGTAGAGACAGAAATGGTGGTGAAAAAGGAGGAGGAAGAAAGAACAAAGAGTCTTTCACATGATATGCTCAAACAGTCTTCTGGTCACACAAAATAATCTGAAATACTCACATGCACATTTGTTTGCAGAATTGTGCCAAACTGTCATTGCATTTTTTTGCCGGTTCAGGAACGCCTCTTCAGCTCTGTTTTCTGTTTTCTGCACAGTGGAACCATGAGCATTTGTTTGCTCTGCTACAACTGATAAGCCTGTGCACAGAAGGTAAACACAGAAGGTAAACACATTTCAATAATCCGAGCAGCATTAACCAGCCAAGTTTTGGAAATTTGCTGGAATACTATATTAAAAACCGCACAACATTTAACTGTGTTTATCTTAACACAGACTTATACAAAATATTTATATCAAGAAACTTTAGTTTTCTCCAACAAACACAAGTATCAGACATATAGCTTCAAACCTATCCAAAAACTGTTTTGAGGGACACTCATTTGACTTATACACAAAGTTTAATATCCAAAGGGTGGGTGGGTGATTGTTGGTTGGTTGGTTGGCTGCCATGCAAAAACATGGCAGCAAAACATACAGAGCGTATATTGCATTAATTGTCCTATAGCCACCTAGCAGGCTCCATCCTATCAGGGATCCGCAAACTAGCTGACAAAAACCATTTTAAGGGCCTTCTGGAGGCGAGAAGGCTTGGAATCAATTGCACTTCAATAGGAATGATGTTCCATAGGGTGGAGGCACCAATAGAAAAGCTATGCTCCTGGGTCCTGCCCAACAACATTACATGGCCAATGGGATCCACAACATACCTCTCTTCATCCTATAACTGTGCTGTAATCCGCTCTACAATGCCAAGGATAAAATATTAACCTCATATTCAACACAACAATTAAACTGAGAATGGGAGGGTTTGTATAAAATAATCCAATCATTTCAGAGGAAATGTTTGGTTCTAGCACAAGGCTATTATGATTTATGGCTTAATTTCTGTTCTAAAGTCCTATGAGTAAGTTCTACACAAGGTGTTAATACTGGCTTACAGAGAAAAGTAGACAGAACTATGTTATTTGTTAAGGCACCATCAACGTTCAAATACTATTGCACTTTGACAATAAATTGTGCTCAAAGTTGTTTAGCTTCTCCAGGAAGTGAATTAATTATGCTTTAATCCTTGGAAATCAATAGGACAAGTAAATCATGACTAATTTAAATTCCCCTGATTTTAATAGACCTTAATTTAATGTACATTCAATTCAATGTTTTTTCTTACACCATATATACTGTTATTTAATATTTTAGCACAAGATGTACACAAGTGCTTTTTTGTGGATTATTTGTCAATAAAACACCATTACAACTCCAGTAAAGGACAGTATAGATTTATTTTAATTATGACTCCTGTAGCATCAATGGCTTGCAGAGTGTTTTATAGCTCTTTTCTTACCATCAACCCCATCTCATGAGGATTGCTACTACAATTTTAGGGAATGTCAATCAAGAGTGATGAGAAACATGCTCAGGTTACTGATAGGAAATTATGGTTGAGCAAAAATCTGAAACCATGCACTCAGGACAGGAAGAGGAAGATTTCTAGAAGAAAACTTCCTGTAACAGCCATAGCAAGCTGATAATTGGACAACATTTATGAGAAGAATTGCAATGGGAGGTTGGATCCAGGCTGGCAAAATCTCTCTGGAGGAAGAAGAGATGTCCCTCCAGACAGCAGGTCCTTGTGAACAGACCACAGGAACTGCCATTTTGCAGTTGGCTTATAAGAGTCAGGGCTGAGAATTCGGATTCCATCAAACTCACAGTTGTAATGCAATCTTTTATTGGATGTTAAACTGACTAAGCCTTATTCCTTAATCATTTGTTGGATTTTTAAAATTGTACTGGAAAGAGTAAGACTCTTCAGATCAGCAAGGTTTTACTATATTCATTGGATAAATGTCCTTCTCCTTAGAGAAAAATGATGTAAGTTTAATTTTAAAAGTTTTGTATATATAGATTTTAGAAAGCTAATAGAGGATTAAGGGTTCCAAATGGATTTGGAATTATAGTTTTGAATTAATTAGAAGAAATTTTCCCATGGGAAATGACTATTGTTTTGGGTTGTTGTATGAAAAGGGTATCTTCATGTTTGGACCCTAGAGGGAACTAGAGAATCAAGAAAAGAATAGAGTATAACGTACGTTTTTGAATACTGGCCTGCCAAACGTTTTGATAAAAAAGTCAGAACATGTTGTAATGAAGTGATAGAACAAGCTGTAATGGGTAATTTTGAAATTATTTTGGAGAGGGACTTAAATATGATAAGCAATGAGGAGGATATGAAGAAAGGTATGGGCATACAAATGGAACTGATTACTTATTTCATAAAGGAGATGTACTGAATAATCATTGACTCAGGAAAATGACTTGGATAACTTTTTCTTACTGGATATACAAAAGGGCTCTGTTAAGGTGTTGAACTTTATTAGAAGTGGCAAGCAAAAGAACAAACTTTACTTATTGCATATACTTATTGCATGACTTTGTATAAATATACAGAAGTATGAAGGCTATTGCTTAATGCATTGTAAGCCGCCCTGAGTCTCCGGAGAAGGGCGGCATATAAATAAAATAAAATAAATAAATAAATAAATACAAAAGAAATTAGTTTAAGTTCTGAAAAAAGTTAGCTTAAAAAAGATGAACAGAAAACTAGCCCTCAGACCCTTTTTGAAGGGGTTAAAAATTTAATGCTTGGTCAACAGTGGAAGCAAGAAGATGGCAAAGGTCAGTAGGGCATCAGGGACCGCAGAGTGCTGCGGGGAGTGGGGGGCAAAAGGGCATAGATGGGGAAGAAGATAGGCAGGTAGAGGATTTAAAGTGGTCCTGTAATCGAAAGTGTAGGCAGGCTGCCAATACCTGAATTTTGATCACGTGGCAGTTGGACTGCTGTAACAACTGTAATTGGACCGGTCATAAATCCCTTCGTTCAGGACTGCTGTAATGCTGAACAATTGCTGAACAAATTGTCAAGGACTACCTGCATCTTCTTCACTTCACATACACTGCAATCGCTAGAAGCAGGATTTTGTCATACATATAATCCTAAAATGTTCTGATAATTTCAGAGCAATAACCTGTTTCAATGATGGCATACTGCATTAATTATACTATTGTTCAGTATTCCTGATAAAATTCTAACACTTTTATATGGATGACTGTAAAGTTTTAAAAATGCTCCCAGTGTTCTTTTTAAAATTAATAAAGTGATCTCTGTTCTCCTGCAAAAATAAGAGATTTCATAATGCCCGTATCACAGAAAACAGCTAGAATGTTTACAAATGCATACTATTTGTAATCAATAATGAAATATGGAAAATTATTAATAGGCTGCTATGATTACACATTTGATAGGATTCAATATCTATGAGCAGAAAAGGAACAGAAGTGTATTCTTTTGTCCCATGCTTCTTGCCATGATTCCAGTGGCAGGGGTCTATGATAAAGAGAACAGAGCATACAGCTCAGTGAACTGAGAGTAAAAGATTGTGTGGTAAAAAAAATAAGCAAGTGTAAGTGATTTTGTAAGTGATTCCTTCATAGAACATTCTTCCATGCAATTATCCATTACAGTATACTCTCTTTTCACTTTGAATGTTTGGCTTTTCCTTGGAGAGGTGTCTGAGGACGCAGGCGGAAAGACGTAGCAAAAATATATTCCACCCACCATATTCTGCTGAAGGATCTTAGATATTACCCCATGATATGTTAAATGGCCTAAGGTTAAAATGTTGTTCAGTTGATACAACAAACATGGCTTATGTTCAATAATGAATGAGACCGACCTTACCACTCTCCTCTTCTCTATAACCCCTCAATGGCCATTGCTAGTTCATTTTAAAATTCTTTGAGCCTCTTCCTGGAGCCTAGCTTGTGTAACAATTATTATGCTGTTTCCCTGCAGCTGCTACCTGCTGTGAACCAAAGGAACAAAACTAAAACAAGATTTGGATTATTTTGTGTTTGTCTCCTGATTAGTGAAGGCAGCAAGAGCAGAGAACATACTACTCTTCAAAAAGGAACAGATATTGGGAAGGTCGGTGGAGTGGACGGGAGTAGCCAGCTGCCCTGATTAGATAAATACATTCATAGCTATCAACGCCTGGGACTGTAGAAAAAACTAGACATTACCACAATCTATTCAAATACATTATCAGTTAAAAAGATATAATTATAATTGGTCTTGCAAAAGCCACTTAGGAAGAAGTTAAAAATCTATTCTTAAACTGGATCTATAGTTAAAAGTATTTGTGGAACAAAAATGCCTAAAATGCAGTTATAAAACTGCAAAAATGCCTAAAACACATCAAAATGCCTACAAACATATAAAAAAGAACACTACTTAAATGCTTGAGTTGCAGCAGCAGTCTTCAGATTTCTTATTCCAAAGAGATACATCTCATGTTTGTGTTTTCTAAATAGCATTTCCTGAGACAAATTGATTTTTTTCCTGCATGTTGGATTTATCTGAATTTAAATGTTCAACTAACAAGTTGATTCATGTATTCTAAAACCATTATTTAAGGTAGCATCTGAAATAAGCATGATTATTAATTTGCTTAGTCTTCCAGCAGCGACTTGAACAAACCTCATCAACTTTTATTACAAATAATTAGTGCTAAAAATATTCTGTCTGATGACTTCAGCTCACTAGAATCCATATATCCTTTTTCAAAGGAAGGAACTGGAGAGAAGGATGAATAAAACACATTGTTGTGCATATAAACTTTTCTTATAATAGGTGTCCAATGAATATTTCACTAACAACTGAGAATCGGGGACTATACAAACAGTACTAAATTTACAAACTGGATTTAAAGGGTGTAAATTACTGGACTTAAAATAATGTAAATTAAAAAACAATGCAGTTCAAAAATTCTTTCTTCTGACAATAGGTTCATTAGAGATAGTCTATCAAGAATTCAATGACATTTATATATTTTCACTGCCATAGCAATAATATAGAATAAAAACAGGATTACAATACCTCGTTTTTTTCTTGCTTCCTTAATTTCTTCACACATTTTGTTGAATTCTGGGTCTAGCTCAGCAGCAATGATAGCATGTGCCGTATCCTTCAGAGTGCAGGCTCTGTGTCTAATAATTTTATCTATAAAATGAATATAATATAACTTTATAGTATTATAACACACCACAACCACAAATACCATTTTTATTGATTTTTATATTTTTAATAATTTTTGCCCTAGAAGGTATATAGAAGTACTGGTATATAGAAAAAAATGGTACATGTACATCAAACTACAATTAACAGAGATTAAAGAAATTATATTTCCAGCATGAGTCAAGTAGCAAATGTAATGTAAATAGAAAGACAACTTATGT